>DWHQ01001786.1:0-10267 GCA_018247955.1 Eurytides marcellus marcellus | reverse complement strand
AAAATTTTAATTTTAATATAATTTAAAATTGATAGATTGTCGGCTACGGACAGTCGGGGTCCGGTATACGGACCTGGACCACGGCTGTCATCAACTGTTGATTGACAAGCGGAACGGGAGGCGGTGAGAACCGCCCCGGGACCCGGGTGAATTTAGTGTACGCGATGTGATCGTTTCGACGTGCTCGAAGGCGAACTCTTCCCACCGTGTTTGTTGAGCTATTGTGATCCCTACTGTGTGTCGGTGCAAAGAATGCAGGTAGGACAACCGGCGATGGGTTCAGAACCAGTTGTAGTAGTTGCAGTAAAGTTACAGTTGTAAAGCAACTGGTCTCTTTTCGTAACGTCGGGAAAAAAAGTAAATTCAAAACGCAATAAAACCCTTTAATTTGTTTTATTTAATAATATATAGTATTCTCGTAAATACAAAAAAATACCATACGTTTACAATTTATCTTCAAAAAGTCGGGTATAGTCGGCCCCCCATAGAGTCTGAACCCGCGACCTAAAATTTGTAAGTCTATACTTGATCACGTGGGTAGAGATTGAAGACTTTATGAATAGGAATTGTCAATCAGGTGAAAAAACATGCATTAAAAATTGTATATCTTATTTATATTCGAATTTAAAATTATACAGTGCTGTTTTTTTATGGACCAGACGAACAAACGAGCAAGCGACTCATTTAATGGGAGGCAATAACCGCTACCCATGGACATTTGCAAAGATGCTCTTTGTCATATGAAATAAAAGTAACCAGTTAATCCACGAAATTGTCTCTTCGCTTTCAGTATATTTTTGCCTTCGATTAATATCATTATAAATAATATGTTGATTAGATATATATTCTATATTCGAATTAACACTTGTAAGTATTCTCAGTGTAAGTGTAACTAAAATTGCAGCTGATTCCCGCTAATTAAAAATAATCACGAACAGTGAGCGTTATATGCTTGACAAGCTATTCCGTGACACTAGAATCGAGCTGTTTTATTTGGAAGCGCTCCAAGTCTGAGCTAGTGAAAATGTCTTTCAGCATTAAGACTAAGTACCGGTAATTTAAAATTTAATTAAAAATTAACACTTATTTATTTACCCGGAAATTACGATCACCATCTAATGAAAGCTTCGATACGGTGTTAGAGTAATATAGTTCGTAAAACCATTTACGACTAAATATTAAATTGTGTTTTATTTAAAATATTTGTTTTAATTATTTGTTTGATGAAAGAAAAATAAATACCCACGAGCACCTTTCAACATGCATTTCCTATTTGATTTAAGGAAGTCTTTGTATTATTTCTAAGTTCAATGACACAGTAACTTGCATACAAACCATAAAATCAACCCTTTAGTATTTAGTTGTCAATATGTCTGCAGGTTGTTATTAGTGATAACCTGCAGTTAAATGTCTCCCTTTTTATAGTTAGTTAAAAATGAAGGCAGAATCAACAAAAAATCAACTTACTTGACTCAGCATCGCATAAACATAGAACATATTTGTAAAATTTTATCTTATAAATTATTACTAACTCACCATCTTTCTTATACACTTCACTCTCTTTCTTATAAACTTGTTCTATATTTAAATCTTTTGTTTCCCGAATGCTATTTGTAATCTAATGATTTTTCGCCTACTTGTGTAAGCCATTCGGAATGCCAATTGTCAATCTAATCATACTTTTGTTATATGCATAGTGGATACTCTACGCCTCAAAGAAAATAGGAAGCATATCCTTGTTGCATTCGTGTACTGAATTAAGCTTTCTTGTCTACTATGATTACTTCAACGAAGTGACAAATTTTACATTTCTATATAAGTTAACACTAATACATCTTAAAAAGCCAAAGTTTAATTTTTGTTTCCTTAAAAAACCATTTTATTGCTAGTATAGGCATGTAGCTGGTTACGGGTTGCGAAACCCTTACACATATACCGTATAACTTGACTAGCTTGTTCAATTACAATAACAAGCTACGAACGTTTTCATCACATATATGATAAGGGTTAAAAGGGGTTGGTTATTTGATACTTGAAATTGGATGATGAACTTAGTTAAGCCACTTATGAAAAGAAAAAAACATTATTCGTACATGTAAAAATAAAAACATTCCAATAATATAAAACCTTCTCTTTAATCTAAATAAATTGAAGAAAAAAAAACACACAGTAGAGCTGATGTCGATAGAGATACCGTTAAGGATATATTGCAAAATGTTTCGTAGAATTTCAAAATCCGATAGCAGTAGCAATTAGATTTCCAGCGTTGTATCCGTTACATAACCCGATTCCCGTTTTCGTAATTATTGTCTTTTTGTTAACAACAAAATATAAATACTAAATTCTAGCACACTCGTTTAAAGGACATGTTTAAATTTTCGTCATCTTAAAAGAAAAATCCCTTAACAACAAAATGCCGCACAGTGTTACAAGCTTTTTTACGGTGGTGGAGCCATGTAGCTGCTCCCGCTGCTGAATGGGCCGGCTCGAACCAGATAAGTACCACGACCTCACAGAAGATGGAAGTGGAAGTGTTTTTGCTTCTATGTTTCGTTCGGTGAGTGAAGTGACTGATGGCCCATCCCTCTCCTCCTCCCCCTCTTCTTACCCTTCCCTTCCTCCCACTTTCAAAAATTCCCTTCTTAAAGACTAGCAACGCATTTTCAAGTTCTGTAATGTTGCAAATGTCCATAGGCGGCGGTTATCACTTGCCATCAGGTGAGCCGCTTGCTCGTTTGTCATTCTACTCCATTAAAAATAAATCTTTATCATAAACTTTGATTGGGGTATTTTGAAGGTAGAAAAAAATGTATTTATGTGCGATACTGAATGCCCACGCAGGAGCTTCAAGTTGATAGTATATTTTGATTACACGGATACAATATCAAATAATAATAATGAAAAAAGTCCAATATAACAATAATTCGCGAATATTCTATTACGAATGAACATTGAACGACGGATGGCGACCAGCAGTCAGTGTTATAAGGACGCAGGTGCCTTTCTAATTCACATATCTTACATTGAAAGGCAATGACAGTGGGCAACTAGGACAGTGTCCCGATATTGAAGGACGGTGAACTGTATGAATGGCGGTCGACATTCGAAAAAAACTGAACTCACAATTGCGAATAGTATTTTGTTTTCGACTATGTATTCTTTGCAACTTTGTGTAATAAAGGCCTAGAACAATACTCTAAGCTGTCTCCAACGTTATTTATTCTGGAATATTGTTTTAGTGTCACCCCTGTTGATAATAAATTACGTCTCCATAAAAATTATATCGAATGATTCCAATCTGTTTAGTTACATAAATACAGAAAGAAGAATCAAATGAAACATAATCTAGCATATAAATTATTTGTAGGAATTTGGGAATTGTGTGATATGCTTATTTTATGGCTGTTTAACGTCTCGATCTCTTAATCAACGCCTCGTCAAATGATGAATTGTTATCTCATCATACATAAAAAATATTTTGAAAATTTCCCTTAACAAAAAATAAAAAATGGCAATTTAGACCCGACATCCTGAATCATGTTAAAACCCCGATCTCAGGAGTAATTTACTATTTACTTGAAACATTTTATCAAGTCTATCCCGTGAAAGTATGGGGATTGCCTTTCGCGGCTCTATACCTATTAATCTCGGAATTGGGTACCTTGCTTAAAGGTGATACGTTACAAACTAAGTATTACGTAACTGAACTAAATGACGGCAAATTATCACGTTACAAAGCAAAAACCCTTTCGCGATTATGTAAGCAAGAGTCGATATTTTGAACGGAAATAGCACAATGTATGCTGCGAGAGTGGTGACCGAACATAAAGTGTAGCATTTTTATAGGTTTTTGCAACAATAGTCTTTCGCGATAGCGACAGAAAAAAAAACAACTTTTTTCTGATAAAATTCTGTCAGTAGGCCAGGCCCTATTTAAAAAGTACCGACTCAATATTTCACTGCGCTCAAATATGTAGTTAAAAGGCTTGAATTTTAACATTTTAATATTCCACAATTTTGGTCACCCACCTCAAATGAAGTCAACAGTGTCCATGATTAACTACATGAAGTTAACATGAAACAAAAATTTAGGCGGAAATAACTTAAATGGTTCGCCATCATTCTTTATTGTTGGCAATATTTCACATAGAATGATATACCAACAGCACTGTGCGCACGGTGCAAAATAAACTAATCATGTTTATGGACGGAATTACGCCTGAACCAACAAATATCCGATATAGGGCGTTTGGGGCGAATTTATATTGCAACGATGCTTTCTGTATAATAACGACGCCAAACTCGTTACATTGTATATTCACGCCATTTTCCTTTAAAAGATGTCGAGGGTTTATCCAAATTAGTACGTGAGTGCTGGCTAACTGATACAAAACAAGATGATTTCACGTTTTATTGTGAAACAAATATGTTTAAAGAAACGCTACCCAACTTAATTATTGATAGACCTGATAACGATTCCAACGTGTCAACAATTTTATTTTATTTAAGCTTTCGCACTCTCTTCATCTTGACTGATTCATCGTAATAATGATAACAGCTCGAGATATCATTGATCACGTTATCTAAGACTTATCTGCAAGATACAGTCTAGGTTGTGGTCAATATATAACAAGACTCTTAAAGGCTGTCAACTCATTTGCAAGTTCTATAATGTTGCAAATGTCCATGGGCGACAGTAATCGCTTACCATCAGGTAAACCGCTTGCTCGTTTGCCAGCCTACTCCATTAAAAAAATATATATATATAAGACTATCAAAGTCAAAACATAATTTGCCAAATCATAAATCGGATCAATTGTCAGGTGTTTGACAAAATAATCTCAATGACGTTTAAACGTTCGTCTTCAGGACGATTATAACTAAACAATATATTAGGTGTCCCGTATACAACTAATGTTTTTTATCACTACTTATGGTTAAGCTCTCAACAATTTTTTAACTAAATAGTAATATTATATGCCGTTTAATCCATGGAATGTTTGGAATAACAAACGTAGAGCACACAAAGCAAGTTCCCTTGTAGGTACTTTGCGAACATCAAAATATGTATGACGTCATTATATTGCCCAACGTACCGGCCTTATTACACAGCTAAGTACTGTGATAAAATGGCTGATTACATTATTATGGTGAGATAAGTTAACGAAACTCATAATTCTTTTAACTGAAATCAATTAATTGTTGATATTTATACATCACAGACCAAAAATAAATAATTATTTTACACCATTTAGTGGTGGAAATGTTACCAGTAAACGAAACGGTACATTTACATTTATCGATTTTTAACCAACCCCAAAATCGCAACAGAAATGAATGTGCAACAGTATCGCGTTACACCTCATTAAAGCAATATAAAACACACACGCAATGATCGACGATTTATTTTAATTACGCATAATCCGCCGAATAATATCGAAGTCGTTAATTTCAAAAATAAAAACATTTAAGCACGTTTCACGTGTGACAAAAGTACATTAATTAAAAGTACATTGTTAGGTGTAAACTCAATTCAATACAAACAATTATCGGTACGAACAAAATTTTCTTTTGTAAAGTAGAAATAAACATTATTCGAGAAATGTGAACTCTTAAAATTTAGACATTATACATAAATAGTAATCATATATTATTTTTAAATTCAAGCATCTTTCCCGTGATGACCAAATAATGGAAAAAAATTGCTTCAAAGTACTGCACAAAAGAATTATATGTGATAATTACTTCTATGGTATATATTTGTATATTAGTAAGGTACTCACGCTGCATATGTATGTGCTGCTTGGGCATCTTGTAGTCGGCTGGGTAGCATCTTTCGTAGAACTCAAGGTCGCTGACCTCGCACACCTCCGGCGTTGGTATAATGAGCCCCGTGCCTGATATCGCCCTCTGGAGATGGTGCTCCTAGAAAAGGCAAAAAGAGACTGTTACAAAAACTAGTTTATAAGGCTACCAAACGTGCCACGAAATACAGTTAACGAATACAGAAATCTTAATATTTAAGCAACCGAAGACTAACACAAAAAGTCTAAATTCTTGTAGTAAAAAGGTAGTAAAGAAAATATAATTCTAGAGAAGACTACGAAATATATTTGCTTATGTAAGATCCATGGATAAAGCAAAGTTTTAATCAAACAAATGTATAGGAAATCATAAAGCTTGTAATGCCTGAAAAGATTAACCGTTCGCATTCGAGTAAACCCTTCCTAATGGCCTCTTTAAGCGCAGATGTCTATTACAATAGATTAATAACGAAACAAAACGATGTAGCTATTTCATTTTCTCGTTTCAAGCAAATGAAGATTAATTTCCCTTGCTCGTTCATTTGTAAGACCGAGGGGCTATGCGCCGCATTAGAGACGTACAAAGAATACTTGAAAACATATGAAACAAATGAAAAAAGGTTTAGCATTTTTTTTATTCTCGTACTAAATTTATTATCCGGAAAAAAAGTATAAAAGATTGCTAATGAATTTGCTTTTTTATGAACTAAAGTGGCAAACGCCATAGTGGTTCCCTTGATATTGAGTGACAATCGCTACAATTATTGAATGGTGATAGACCATAGTAGTTGCGTTATCAGGGTAGTACCTTATTGGTGAACCGTAGAAACAAAAGTTATTAAGAAATTAAGATGAACACAAGTATAAATACTACTACTTTAAGCGCCAAAGATGATGGATTAAAAGATCTGGCACCCTTATGCAATAGCAGAAGCAGGGTGGTTCTACAATAGTAGACGTAACATCAAAGAATTTTTATCATTTGTTATATGTATAATTTTGACAAAATTTATTTATAACTAATATGAAGTATTGTAATGACGTCAATTTCTACTTATGTCCACATACTTGTAAATTAATGATTTAAACATTCCTCAAAGGCATTGCTGCAAATACGTTGACAATGAGGCGCACGTCATGGTATGTTATTGCTGACATAGCTGTGTATGAGTATAACTATATTACACACATACATGAAGCAATATTAATTATTTAGAAAGGCGCTGCTTTGAACTGTATAAAAGTAAGCAATATGGGTGAGCAGACATGGGAGGATATATGTATATATAAAAGTTACTTCAAACAAGTCTCGTTGAGCGAGACTGATTGGATTCGAGCATTTTCCTTTCAGTTATTTCCTCCCGTGATAGAATAACATTCCGCAGCAGGGCCGTATTATGTACGTCCTCTCAATAGACTAATAAGGGCTTCACCGCAATAATACGCCGAGCGTGGGTGTCCTTTAAAGCCTATTAAATGAAATATTATGAAGTAATGCACTAGAATCGTGAGGTTGAGTATATACATAATTGTGATAAAAGCCTCAGTAAACACTAGAATGTATTACTATTTAAATTCTTCTATCTACATATCATATTAGCAACGCAAGCGTTACGAGTAAAATTTTTACCTGTTTTATGCTACTTACTACTATACAAATGAAAAAAGATGTTGCTGGTATTAGCAATTTTAATTTTGAAAAAAAGGTATTTAATAACTGATATTAAAGAGGAGTCGTTTTTAAATTAAGTTTTTTAATTAAAACATAAAAATCATAAAGAATCCTTATACGCTAGGGGAGAGGGAAAACGGGAAACAAGGAGGGATCCAAAAAGGATAAAATTGAAATTGTGTTTTAATTAAACAAACGTAAATGTTTAAAAATTTACATCTTAGTACTAAAAGTATAATTAAAAATGTATTGAGCTATTGCTACTCAAAACGACTCGTTGCACGCCTATTTACTGAAATGGAACCCAACGTGTCCAATATAGCCGACGCCGTAACATTTTATCGATTGCCAATCGTAAACGCTGACCGGGGCTGAACGATTACCGATAAGATTGATGGTGAATACCGAGCATTTCTTATCAGGATCCGGTTTCATCAAAGGTACTATAATTTAGTAATATGAAGAAATAGACAGAAAAATTATATGATTAAAAGAGTTTATTTTTATTACTATTCACATTGCTTATTTATGTGTAAAATGCGAGTAAATAAATAGATAATAAAAGTATTAACATAATTATTTACATAATTGAGGTTTTTTATTTTCAACAAAAAATTCCTTTGATACAAAATTAAAAAAATAGCCGATACTAAAATACCACGGGCGAAAATTCTCACCAGCGAAACATTTAATAAACGACATATTGTGTGAAAAATTGAGGGTGCAGTTACTTGTTGTGTATAGTAAAAATTAATTATAAATTGCTTTTTCGCGATAAACTTCTATCCTTTAGCGTACATACGCGACGGAACGGTGCAAACATAGTAGACGAAATTTTAAGTGTATATAAAGTTTAACAGAGACAAAAATTACAAGTTGAAAATTCTAATAATATGAAGAAAAAGAAATGGCTCATTTTAAAATATCAGGCATGTTGTAAATTGAAGAACCGAAATTGTTTTCCTTTCTGCAAAAGATGAGTTTGATTCTCCATTTTCAAGTCAATTTAGGATAAGGAGGTTCGCAAACTCGACCAAATTGCAAGTTCATGTGGGTCACTATAAACGTCTTTATAAGGGAAACCATTACTTTCGAGCATTGTTATAATTTTATATGAAAACCAAACTTCCCACTACAGTACATCACATTAAGTTGTTGATTAATATAATACGGTAAAGTAATAAATGGATTCCATACAATTTTTGTGTTCCGGCTGCGTTTTGTGTTCGTTCAACTTACGCAACACGCATCAAAAGCGCGTTCAATAAGTTGTACCAAATCCAAGGATAAATATCCTTTTAAGTTTACATATCGTTAACATGATTTTGATGATTTAAAATTTAAAAGATTTATATAATTTTTTTCAATCAACAACGGGCTAAAATCTGACTTGCAATCTAAGTAACATTGCCTAAGATAATTAAAAAGATATTTATACATAGAACCGTGAAGGATAAAGTTATCAAGGCTCATGTATTTATTGGTTTTGATAAATATTAATAATTACCCGCAAACTATGGTGAACCCGACAAATCCTCAACTGGCGCATAAATAAAATTTTAACGACGGATTGAATAATATTGATGTTTAAAAACATTTCAGTGTCTTCCATATAAGTATTTGTACATACTTTTTAGAAAAGATGGGTATATAAAAAGTATTTTTGTTCATTATTCTCTGAAAACGAACAACGAATGTCGAAAATGGGACAACGTTTTCAATCATATTCATAGTCCGCCGTAGTGCCGTTAGTTTGGCAACTTTTCAAACAGAAACGTGTATTTCGTAAGAGTACCTTTTAGTTCGAAGTTCACTACAATAGACTTCAGGGCGAACTGCTTGATTGTGATGTTAAATATCATATTGAAATAATGTTTCATTTCATATTAATATGTCCTAGTATTTTGCTGCTAGTTTCTCTTACATGTAAATAAGTCTGTACGCAAAGTAGGGACCATACATGAGCACAATCTGATTGAATTACGAGCTTAATGGAACTGCGTTTGACTGATGGCAAGAACCGGATACCTAATTTCCAATATGCATTGAATCCTATTACGTGGGCACCTTGACAACGCGCCATACCACCTTTCGATTGATGTCAAAGATGAAACAAAAATTGTAATTTATGCTAAATGTATTTGGTTGTTTATATTGTAATATAAAATGAATAAGATTATTATTTTTGAAAACGAGTACTTTATGAAACTTGTGTTTGTTGCAAACCGCTTCCGATACAAAGTAAGCAGTGAGTCATGGAATACCCTCAGACATGGTATCAATACCGTAAAATATTGAAAAGATAACGCAAGTGAATTTATTCCGCAACATAATTCAAATTCATCCTAAGTCCTTAAAATTCTAAAAGCATCCACTTCTACGTATAGGTTTGTAAGGATTAAATATTTTTCATGTATGCTGAATTCATGCATGATGCTTTTCTGTATTCCTAAAATAAATAATAAAATAATCATCGAACATTTCGTTTAAAAAAAGGTGAAATGTGCAAATTGAGAGAAAAATAAAGTTCAATGGCCCTACACTAACAGTACATTGTAACTGTATTGATGAGGAAGAAAGGACCGGTTCAGCGCTATGCCTGGACGTATAGCGATTTAATGCAGCGTAGTAAAAATCAGACACAAAATTTCTTCAGTATTTTATTATATCTAAATTTAAAACTTTACTAATATCCCAGGTTCTCTTCTATTAATTTCACAAACATATTACGGTACATATTATATTTATATTTATAAGATATAACTATAAATCAAAATCATTCTCATACACG
>DWHQ01001785.1:0-10268 GCA_018247955.1 Eurytides marcellus marcellus | reverse complement strand
TTAATGTATGTAAAAACCCCTTGTAACACAACATATTTCTATCTTACAATGAGGGCAACGTTTTTTTTTAAATAATAAAAAAAAAATCGATGAAAAAAAAAAACTGACCAATAATTACATCCAAATTTGGAACAACTTCTTTGAACTACACAGATTACTGTCCAACGTGGGGTATCAAAATCACAATCTAAAGACCAATAGCCCTTAAATCATATTTTTAAAAATTTCATTCCATTATATATGGGAACAAATATAACGAAAAAATTTATCGATTTAAATAAACGGAAAAACTTAAAATCCGGGTAAAACCATTCTCGGTGTCAAAGCAACGATTTCTAAGAATTCATCGAAACGACATTTATCAAGCAGAATAAATAACTGAACACAATTACAACCTTTAACGACACGCGGAAGTGCGCTATTGTGCGAGAAATATAATTTACGTTGAAACAAATTTGTAGTCGACGCGAAACGTGATATAATCGTGTGTTTGTTATTATCAAATCGATTATTTAAGATTATGGAAATTCCCGCAAGGTGTAAAACTATATAACACAAAACGTTTCCTACAACAAATATTTAAATTATATATTATTATTATAAAACACAGTAAAATAACTGTGCTCTGCCATGGAAATCCATAAAATCAAATGCCAAACAATAAGCTATCTTGCAAATGTGTTTGGCGCAGTTGCTAAGCTATTCGATTCGGCGTTGCAGGTCATAGATTCGATTCCCACCCGGGACAAATATCTATACGAAGTACAGATGATTGTTCCGAATCTTGACATTTATCTTTGTGAAATTTAAATATATAAAAAGCCCTTGTAACACAAGATATTTCTATCGTACAATGAGGAAAGCGTCTTTTTAAAAAAATAAATCGTAAAGCCATGGCAATCGTATTTTTCTTACACGCAATACTAGTTGACTTCATAAGAGACACGATATACCCATAGCGATGGGCAGTACACGTGAAAATTAACGTGTATTTCATGTGTCAACTACTTTATTTCGAAGGAAAGCCTGGATTAGCGATGATAGCGGTAAACACAACGATTCACCGACAATGACCGTTTGGCGCAGATGCTAAGCTATAAGCTTCGGCGTCGCAGATCGTGGGTTCGATTCTCACCCGGGACAAATATTTGTACGAACTACAGATAATTGTTCCTGATCTGGGCGTTTGTGCGTGTGATATTTATGTTGTAACAGAAGATATTTCTATCTTACAATAGGCAGCGTTTTCAAACACAGCAAGACCGACGGGCGTCACGTGTGGTTTTATAAAGAGCGCTACAGACGCCGGCCGGTACGTAGCCCCTCGCTGTCGCGCATTCGATTAATAGCCAGGAGTCAGGGTATGCGACACGTCTATTTCTGGCCCAGGCTGGAGCCCTCCGGCGTCGGCCGCGCCGTGCCCCCCGCGCCATTGTGGCCCGTGATTTAGCGGTCACGAATAGCTCCCGGAGTTCGGGTGCCACTTTGTACCGTGACAGGTGCGGGCACGGGAGTGCGTACGCGAAAGTGGTTTTCGGATTTAATTCGAAGTCGTTGCCGCTAGATGCAACGACGGATTAGACAACGTTGTTACAGATTTAGTCTTAACGCATCTTTCTATGTAAACATTAGTTTCATCAGGTGAGCTGGTTGCTCGTTTGTCAGTCTACTCCATAAAAAAATACTTCTTGGCATTCATCTGCGCTCATCGCTTAGTGATATAGGATGATCTTTCACTATACCCAGTAACTACGCTGGCAACACAACAGTACTGGGTACGTCAGTACAGGAACACAGCACTACTACTTACACCTATCATAATTTCTCACCACGCCCCGGGTTGACTGGTAGAGAACGCCTACAGGCATTAAGTCCGCCCTTTCTAATCCTTTATTTAATGCTTTACAATAAAGAATAAATAAATAAATAGTACCGGAACACATAACTGCTTGGAGGTAGAATAACTGACAATGTATTGTACCATTCCAGGCGGACTCCGAGCTCTATTACTTTTATTAGTACATACAATATTTTTTGACATTCCATCATAAACTAATAGCTTTCTACTCTCTTCTTTGTTTATCCTCATGGCTCATGTTTCAGCATATGCATCTGAATTTATTACTAGCGCCTGCATTTAGAAAATGAACTAATTCTAGCAAAAGGAATAGAGAGCAAACTAAACCTTATACCGCCATACATCACAATCGAACAAATTAATCGAGTACAGTCACCAACACAACGACGCGTGGTCGAGACAATGAGCCGACAGCGAAACAGAGCGCTTTCTAGACTTCATTGTGGCGCGTTTTCGATATTATCGCGGCGAATAGGAAAGTGTCAGACAGTCAGGTGGCGGTGGCGGTGGCGGTGGCCGTGGCTGAATCGGCGGGTGGTGAAACGCGCACGGCTTATCGCAGCTAAGCGAGGTTTATTAGCGGGACCGGGCGCCGAAACAGAATCAATCGAGTCGCGAGAGTAGCGTTGCAACTTTCCCACCGCTCTCGTATCGACGGGTGCGACCGGTGTCGCGTACGGGCTTCGGCCCGGGCCAAACCACAGGCGACGGCGTTCTGGCATACTACATACATAACGTTTTATTCAATTATTCATTCTTTCTCGTATTTGTAAGGATTTTTATCTGTCATGTTGCAATTAAAATTTTTCTTTACAGCGTGTTCGAATACTTCACAGCATTAATCGTTACAGTATAGACTAAGATAGATGTTTTTAAAATAGTAATGAATTACATGGCACTAAATGGTCTTTGAGCATTATCACTTATCATCGCTTTATTCACTTCACTCACATAAACTTGCATGAAACACATTTAAATTATTTTTCACCCGCAGCTGTACTGGTTGTAATGCCTTTCGAGAACGATTATCATTCGGACAATATTAAATGCGAACACCTAAGTCGGACTAGATAATAACTGTTCATTTGCCATTTTCGTGAACGGACAGTTACGGCGGCAATTAGAGACTCATTATGCGGGCCGCTTCATGCTCTGACTGGTACCATACCGCTAAGTGCAAGAGCATCGTGAAACGCAACACTGTCGGCTTTCTCTCCGCTCGCAGCGGACTGTCGGGCCCGTGCCCATAGAAACCGCCCGGTGAAAATTATGAAAACCACTCGGACGTCGACGGGCGCGCGGGAAGCGTCATGATCGAAACATATGTACGTACATACACAAATGCGTATTATGCGATTCTGGGTACGTTGATCTCGAAATTAACATAACAAAGTACCGAATATTAAAATGCGCTAATCGGCGTACAACTCATGCATATTTATTATTATTTATATAAAAAAGAAAGAAAAACAATTATTTCCAGTGCATCGCAAAAACTAAAATCATAAAAGCGTTAACGATACCCATACATGGATTATATTTATCTTCTCTGTATAAAGTAATTTCGGATTTAAGACTTCATACATATTAATTAATAACTTAATTTGGAACTTAATGCCAGTTAACTTCTGATTGACGCCAGCAACCAATGGAGTGGGAGCGTAATATGTTGGATCATTAAGTGTGGATTATATGTATAATATGTGGTTATAAAGTGTACGATATAAACAAAATTAATATTCTATTTAACGGTGATTAAGTTTTAGCCGCAAATTGATGCCAACGATGACGCAGTAGTCACGTATTTGCTATCTCGGTACAAAGAAATTTACCAATTTGACTCTACCACTACCCACTTGCTTATGTTTGTCTGCGATAGAGTTTATCTAAACGGTTCAGAATAAACTTTCCATTTAAAAGTCTGGCCAAAGCTCATAGCGTTCTTTAGATAACGAGAAAAAAATTTCTACACATCGATGCTTTTTTAACCGAGAAAATGCGCCACGATACTTTTACGACGCAGTATTTACATCGGAATGTTTTATTTAAATATATTGGAAGGCCGGTTTTAAGTAAAATCTAATTTTACGACCGAAATAAAAAGGCTATAAAAGTTCACGATGCTTCGAGATGTGCTCTGTGAAATAAATCAAAATGAAATGGGACTAAACATTACCATAACGACCACATAGTACTATTTGACATTTCCTAAGTGTTCGAAGATATCAGAAGGTAAAATCTTACATCATAAGATGAGAGACACTATTTTACGACATTGAAGCAAGAGGAGTAATGGGCAAATCTTTTCAATAAGCATTGTTACATGCGGCTTAACAAAGCATCATATCACTAGGATAGTTACAGAGACTTGCTATAACTATCAAAGTCGATGACTCGAACAAAAAAGTTCAAATAAAAAAGAATTAGTGTATCTAAAAGCAACACCGAATAGGTTTCTATTTTTCGGGTTGATGCACTTGTGCAATCGATTAAGACTGGGGTAAGGGCAAAACTGAATACTAAATAGAGTTCGATTTTTGGGCGTATATTTTTTCATCAAATTATAAAATATTTAACGTACCAAACACATTTTTGTTAAATATTCTTCACATATTCGAAAAAGAATGACAAATCTACTTTAAAATGATTATTTTAAATTACAAAACATACAAGCTATTAGACAGAATGATTGTCGGTCGAAAAAAAAAGAATGAAACGTACAAGCAGAACTGGATCGATCCCGAGGTATTCATAACAAAGTGGCGAGTAATATTTTATAATCGGGCTTACAATCGAGCGACTATTCGTCAGTGAGCCTCCAAGGGTCGGACGTTACCTGTCCGGCGAGGGCATTCATCACTGAATACTTCATTAGATGACTTAGCGGAATCGTTAATAGAGCACACGCTGCAGCGTTCAGTCGCCTACGAACAATGCAACTGCACCGGTGCGTCTTTATCGAAATAAAAATATCTCTCACTCGGGGCGGGCGGAATGCAATCGCATTGAGATCGTCATTGCTGCATTATAGCATTATCGTCCTTGAGGCAAGGAGATTTGGGTGCAATTTGGCGGATCGGCCGTGGGCAACGATGATCACTGACATCGGCGCATGACGCGCGAATAAACTCCGATACGAATCCGCACCGTCTCATTTTAACCCTGCGCCGTATTAATTTGCACGATCATCGGGCGTGCGTCGACCCAGCCGTCGACGCCGGGGCAGTTTGCAACGACAACGGGTTCCAAATTAGAATATTGGACTGACCGCCATGCGTCCTTAGCGCGCGCAAATGTGGCTTTCAGCTGTGACAAATGGCGAACGGACGATATTGTTCTGCGGTGAGGACGCGAGACGGCTTAGTCAAGAGCGCGGCTGGCAGTCGATTTGCGATTGGCGGGTCACCTTCAGAATCGGAGTTGCTGCTCCCACGACTCGGGTTCGGCGTTAATGAGGGAGCGTTCAGTGGCCGCTTGGTCCGTGTGCGCCTCCAATTTTTAACCGACTGCAATGCAGTTAAGAGAGTACTGAGATTTACTGACTATGTACAGTATAATAAGAATGTTCGATCGCAGGTCAAAAATTACTATGTAACCTTTGCAAACTTTTAGTATCAAACTATTGGCATTCAATATAAGAGTGTCATAGACTAGGTTTTTAGATGAAATTAAATGGAAAACCGATACAAAATTTGCTTTCGTTCACTCGAATTTTACTTACCACTATTCTTATCCCTGCTGATATTAAAAATTATAATCTGTTCGTTAGTTTGTCATCTCGAGGCAGATGATCGTTCAATGAATCGGTAGGATTCGGGTAAAATGAACTAGAGATCAAAATCCACGCAAGCGGAGCCGTGGGCACAGCCTAGTGCAGCTTGTGTCGTTTCCGCATGAGACGCCCGCATGCACAAAGAAGCGGGGGCAGCTGGGAAGTTACTTAGCGGGATGCGAGTGCCTTCGCGAGTGAAAGCCGGGTGAAAACTGACAGCGGCGGCGAGCCGGCTTTCTACCCTCACTTCCGTCGCGTTTGAAGGAACTAACCCCGACCGCTTATAGCATGTACTTACAGTACAACTATGACAAGAACAAACTTAAAATGTTACAACAAAAAAAAGCTTAGGTGTCTTCAAAAAGCCTCTATCTCTTATTACATTACATTACTAATGTAAAATAAAAATTGTAAGGGCGAAAAACGCTACCTTTTTTTTCATAGTATGATTAGTAACTATGAAAATTAGTTATTTTGCAATAGATATTAATTTGTAAGTCGATTAAGGGACATTTTATATTTCTTATACTTTACAATATTGAATAATCATCAGTCAGGTAAAAATTGAACCCAATACGACCAAACCGAAGATTTAGTAATTGCATCAAAGACCATCGCAAGGAAATCTAGACTATGCACCTCATATTTGAATAACAAAAATTTCAAAAGATCACTGACCTGCCGAAACCGTCTTATATTGATATTAAATTAAACAAATTTACGTATTTTGTTTTTTCGAACACTTTACAGAGTTAGCCTTAACACAGACACTATGTAAGGTAGTAAGTACACCTTACATAGTGTCCGTGTAAACACAGGCTATAAAAAATAGAATATTAAAGAATCATTCGTTCTCTAATACGAGCTATATAATGCCATTATGAACTGTTCGAATAAGATGTAACATTATTACGTGCCTAGATTTAACGGTGCGACCGTGACGACCTTGACACGTAAAAATGCTACCGGACGGACAAATTATGCGGTTCTAATGTGAATCGGAATTCACGAGCATCCACTCGAGTGGCGACCTATTGCATACTCCTGCCGGAATCTTGCGATCGCCTTTGCCTTTTCGCTCTTCGCAGAGTTTATGCGAAATTTCGCAATCGAAAATAGAGTGGCGTCTATTAATTTGAGAAAAACTGTGTTTATGTTAATACGATCGGCCATTAATCGTCGCTGATCGACCATTAACGTACAACTTTATGTTAGAAACATTTTATGACAACCTCATTAAGCGATGTCAAAGTTTCGAAATCGAATTTGGCATATGGCGAATGTCAAGGCATTATCACAGTAAGCCTCCGTTTGAGCAGATTCGTAACGTGAACGCGTTTCAATACAACGACAATAATAATAGTTAAAAGCTAATACATTGTAGGAGACTGATGCATAAGCTAAGCCAAAGGCTTGTATAACAATATTAATTATGCTATAATACGTATCGTGGCGGTGCGATTTGACGTAAAGTTATATATTTAGGAAGGAATGCAGAGAACTTTAATTCATATATTGTATTTTTGTATGAGATAAAGTGACGAGACGTGCAAAAATTTTGTTTAAAAATAATAAGCCTACTACACTGATAGAACTTGACCCTGCGCTGCACTCGTCTTTTAGTGATGTGTCTGTAGTAATAGTATTACGCTGGCTAAATTACCCCAAGCGGACTTCTACTGAGAAAGATAATATTAACATATATGCCAGGATTATTCGGGTCGTTTTGAATAATTTAAAAAATTTGAAAATTTTTAAAAACTCAATGATTTTTTAAGATTTTTATTCGTTGAATGACTAGTATATCGGTAAAAGTATGTATGTGTACATAATAATTCTTGACGTATTGATTGATTAGCAATTAAAATATTTAAAACTAAAAATTCAATAATATTGAATTAGAAACATAATTTCTTAAGGAAACGTATGCATACTCTCATAAAATAATAGCAAGAAGCCTTAAAAATATTACAATAAGATGTTTAAAGTTTAAAATATCAATGGTAAGATTGTTCAAAACCATTTTGAATAGTCTGTCTATTATATAATGAAGGGAAATGGAAAAAGGAAGAAAAATTAACAGTAATGTACTAGAAAAAACGAGGCAATAAGAACACAACGAAATCAAAAGTATATTTAGAAACAAAAAGAACATTTTGAGCGTGTTAAATAGGACTTTCGCGGCCTCGTCGCTCTGCACACAGTAGCACAATATCGTTGTAGCAGTATTTACATTGTCGGGGACGTGTTCAGTGCCCGGCCGCGCTCAAGGTCACCCGTCACGTGCCGCGCTTATGGCGTTGCGCGCTTTGTTTCCTAGCAGTTTCATGGTGTCGTAAAATCTTGTTTACTCTTTTGCGCCTTGACTTCAATGGCCCGTGACGTCATCCCTTGCATAAACAGACACCTCACGCTGGCCCGGTTATCGCGACTTTGTCGGAGTCTTTCTATAAGATGGCGTAGTGTGTAGCTTTCTCAACTTTTTAGGAACTACTAAATGAAGGCTTACTTTATTCTAATTCAAAATTTTCCTGATTATCTTATGTTTATTTTTATAAACATTAAGTGATTGTAAGGTGTAATTTTCCAACTTCTTTTAAAGGTTATAACGTAATCAGTGTTGCATATTCCATGGCAAAAATTTAATAGAGCATCGACAATGTAGGCGTTAACTGAATAATTTCCAAAATATAAGAGAATATTACTCACATTCTAAACAACTCAAGCTTCAACATACGCTAAATAACATAATTACAATGTTATTGATTAGTACACAGACGTCCTTGTACTTGGTTAACATAAAAATAATGCTGAAAAATCAGAAAGGAAATTTAAGCTCAACAATTATTATTTTAAATTCATTAATCCTAACATTTTTACTTTAGTTTATGTTCCTGAGTATGAACTATTCGTATTACGATTATTTATATATGCTTATAATAACAAACAGATAACAGATTTCGTTCAAATGATTCGAAGCAAACATTCGAGGCTAGCCAAATTTTCCGCTTTGCTGTTTCACTTCCCTTGTTCCCCCTAAATTATACCTAGGTGAATGATAATTCCCTTAAGAATCCGGAAAGTAATATAAGTATGCGTTTTTCATATTAACGCAGTGCAGTTGTATACAACGTAAAATTATATCCTCTTTAATTTTTCTATAACTGTTTTACGTCTACCGTACAAGTATTTCGTACCACTTTTATAAAAAAAAACAAAGACCGTGACTACCACTAAGCGTGATTCGTATCGTGATGCATTTACTGCTTTCTGGTTCTGGTTTCTTAAATGACGAGACGGGCAAGTCATGCGACATATTCGTTGATAACAAACAAAAGCCAAACAGTATTTCGATTTCCACAAATTCACTGCTTGACTCTACAATGCGCTCAAGGATAAAACATGATTTACTTCATGCCTCGTAATTACGCTGGTAATATTGTCCTTCAAACTGGAACATCTTGCCAGTAAAATGATTACGCATTCAGCGTTAAACAATAATATCAATATTAATAAATTAATTTCATACAACTTTGACAAAATAAATAAGAATCATAACTCATTGAGATAGAATTAAGAATAAAGAACTAGAGGTTTACCTATACGATAACACTTCCTCCTTTTTCTTTACAATAGTAATCGATTGTGAAAAGTTTTATCTAAACTGGTAACCGTGCGGTATCTTTAATGTTTTGATATTTGTAAACGCCAACGCACAAACAAATGAGCGTAGAGTTCTTGCGATAACATCAATTGATAGTATAGCAGTATTATCGCACATCTCGATCATAATCTATTTTATTATCAGACCGGAATACGTGATGGAGGATAAAAAGCAAAGTGAACGTGAGTTTATTTCATTCGTATTAAGATTATCGCCGGCAATGGAAATCTTAGAAGGCCTAAAAGGTTTCAGTGTTAAAGGCCTTACATTTGGTGGACTGCTAGCTACCTAGCTCATAAAACCTAACAAAGAATATACCCATATCTATTTTGTTTTAACATTCTGTCAGATCACGTTACTTAGCCGAGCCGGTCTGTCCATTAGTAGACCAGAGAAATGCTAAATATTTGATTTTATATCTATACTTTACTCTCTAAATTATCCAGACACAAATTTGACAATTATTCTTCTTTGAGATAAATAAAACAATTAACTTTTTTTTTATTTACTCCGGTTCTACTATTCTTACCTAAGCCAAATACCAAAGTCTTAGCTCATTTTACATGTGGTGATACCAGCTTTTAATTGTTTGAAGAAATAGCAAAACGGATGACGACTATCCTTTCACGATCAAAGTCAAAATTCTTTATTCAAAATAGGATTGGTTTACAATCACTTTTTGACGTCAATGAAACTACTACCTGTTCGGAAAAAATGCCTGATAAGAACAGGCGAAAGAAACTCAGCGGGACTTTAACTCTCTCTCTTTTTTTTTAATAAAAACAAAATCTGTTTACCATTTTATAATTTGCATCTTGAAATAGCCTGGAGGCGATCACATCATTCCCATGGTGTGTTATCACACAAACCAAGTCCTTTTAAAATGTTTGTAAATGACATATTCTAACTTGCCTTCCCAAATAGAGAGAGTTTAAGACCCCGATAGTATAGATATTTACATACTCTATTGGAGC
>DWHQ01001784.1:0-10270 GCA_018247955.1 Eurytides marcellus marcellus | reverse complement strand
TTTGTACATAGTCTAAAAGAGAGCTTCAGTCGTATTTGGAAAAAAGTTTGGTTACGATTTGTTAATTTTTATCAGTTTTTTACGCCTTAGAATATGGTGGCGAATAAAGTGCATTATAGGCATTTGATGCTTTTCTTTTTACAAAAGAGCAAAAATGCCACACAAGCGGTAAATAAGATATGCGCTGTTTATGGCGAGGATGCTGTAGCCGAAAGAACTGTGTGAAAGTGGTTTGCTCGGTTAAAAGCTGGAAATTTTGACCTAGAAGATCAAGAATGCCCAGGTAGGCCATCCACCACAGATGAAGATACATTTCCAGCTTTAAACCGAGCAAACACAACCAACACGGTCCCACAGAGCATAAAGAAAAATATCTGTTTATTAATTCATGAAGAGAAAACTTTGTACCCCTTTTATAGTGTTTATGGAGGAGAATAAAATTTATTAATTATAATTTATATCAAAGAGATTTCCGGAAAGCTAAAATGTTTATGTGTACATAAGCGATTACATTTCATTGTTTGTGTTTATCCTATTAATAGCAAACCATAAATGTCACAGTCAAAGCTATATTATTCAATGAATAAAGAGGAATAATATATCATACTGTTTGAAGAAAACTCTTGGTCGATCTCGATCAATAGGCGATACCTGTGTGAATTCTTAATAAACAAACTTTCAGATTTATATTTTAAGTCAGAAGAGAGAATTTAAGTTCGGAAAATAAATGAAATTCGAAATAGTTCACATTTTTATTTACATAAAACTTTTGAATTTAATTTTTTTTTGTGGCTAGCATTCAAAGTTTTCATTATGTGATAAAACTTATGACCCGACTAGGTATATTTTTTATTGAAACTGGCCAGCGTTTAACCGCGATCGCAATTGATAACTTAGGTTTTTTTATATAAAAAAAACATCTACATGTTTTTTATACAACACTACCGATATACTATAGTTTAATGTATAGTGTCAGATGTCCACGAGGAAATAAACCGACAGTTGCAAGCAACGTGCCAAAATACGCTTGCTAGTTTCGAAATGTATTCATATGGTATGGGGAGAAATATTCGGAGGAAAGCTTTAATGTGCTAGGACCATATGAATATTATCCTTAATAATTAGTTAAATTTTAGGCAGAATAGGTATACTCGTAAAGTAGCATACGAGCTGTATCTTTCTTTTCTCGGTAGTATAGGCTCGCAGCTGTTCCCAACAGACTCCGTGCTGCTGTTTCTGTAGATATCTCTAAAACTTCTTAACCAACAGAAATAAAGCATATCAGCTTTTCAGTTAAAGAAGTAGCTATGTATTGATATAAGTTTTATTGACATTTGTACAGACGTTTTCAAGTAACAAACATGCAGACACGATTTCAACCTCTACAGTTTTATTATAATATAGATAAATAGAAGTGTAGCAGGCAATTTTTGTTCCAAGACTTAATAAAAGCTTTATTCTGAACTTTTGGAAATGTATAATTTGTTTGATGCTATGTGAACTCAATTTACTACTACTCAATTCAGGGTTGCAATTGCAAATTTAAAAATAATTGTTGTCTATTAATATTTGTTTTGTGGTAATGGACGCTTAATTATTATCTAGAATATATGTAATACAGAAACATACCGTAATGCAATATGTCATTATACGTCCACGTTAATTTCGTCTTAAAGGTCGAATAACTTCGAAAAGTATCGCACAATTTTTTAGACACTTTATTCTATCAAAAAAGGCTTCGGTTTCGCAACTTGCAGATGCCAGCAAATTGTGGTATATGAAGACATAATAATAAATTAAGAATTCCAGGCAAAGCATGTCATACCGCAATAAATATAACTCATATGTATAAAATTATATTTAGCGTAAATCAGAATTTTTCTGTTGCATTTGTTGGAATTATTTCCAATCGAGAGAGTGTATAGGATAGTGTATAGTGATGCCGACATAAAAAAAATGGAACAAACTTATTTAACAAATTTGTGTTACTTTAAACGGAGAATCGGAACGAGTCAAAAAGATTGCAAAGAAGCATAATGTAAACACCAAGAGAGGCCTGAATTTGCAATTTGTTGATAAACCGGGCTTTTCAAACGCCGCTTAACACCGGAGGCAACTATTGATTTATGTTTATTACCACTACTATTAAGAAATCAAGCGAATCTTCGTTCGTATCCGCACATATAAATAAATAATAATTCTTCTTTGTATTTTGCACGTGAATAGATCGTTCTAACTTTATTCCGAAATAATGCGAACAAAAATAATATACCTTTTATAATATCCGAACGTAAGATGAAAAAGATGTTTTAATCGTATATTTGAATATTTGTCGGTTGACATTTATCAATGTTATATCGCCTAACATCGTTTATTTATAAACAAGTGCCTATTGTTCGGCGACATTAACAAAAGTCTAAACGGCGCCCATAAATATTGTTTGAATCGGAGCAAAATATAGAATCGCGCAAAAAGTGATACAAAGGCGAAGCATTCAATACCTTTTCGAAGAAGGCGGGGAAAGAATTCAAATTTAAAAGGATGCGAAAGATTTAAAACAAAGAAACGAAGAGCTTATTTGACCGGAGCCCGTCTGGGAACATGTTAGTCGCGAAATTGCGAATAACTTAAAGCCGGTACAACTTACTCTTCGCCATTATAAGGACGGAATGTAAATTGTTTGTAATACAATTTCAGATAAGCGCCGACAACAACCGGGACCGACGATAAAACTGTGCCGATAATAAACACTGAATAAGGGAATACAAAAGAGATGGCGCGTAAAGACGAACAAGGCGTTTTCCACGACGATGTTTCACGATTCAAATTGACGAATAAGCCCCCGATACTGGTTATCTGGGGCGTGAAATTTAAATTAACATCGACAAACAATTCTTCGGACCATAATAGAAACGAATGCTAAACTTCAAAAGTCCATTAAAACGGCATCCAACTTACCATTCGAGGGCGAACGAGCGTGTTGAACGCAGAAATGTATATTTTATTCATCTCCACTATACAGAGGCGATCCCCGGCGATTGATATCAGAGGAAAGTTTGCTAAGCCAAAACAACCAACGCGAATTGGTGTACCTGTCACTCGGCTTTTGTTTTTATTATTGGTTTTTGTGTAATATATTCTGAATGATTGCGTTGAGCTCTCAACGCTATTAAACAGTAAGTGAAATGGTATATATAACCGCAATTGAACTCCCAAACATGCAGTGGCTTATTTGGTGTACTTTTTCTTTTAAATTACTTTTATCGCAGTAAGACAACAATATTTTTCATAACAGCTGCCGTTTCACGTATAGATCAAAGGTGCTTTTATGACAACCCTAAGGTCACCGTAGGGTTTGCTAGGAAAGACGCACGAGATTTACTTTATGTCTACCATCACTTACAGAAAGTGTGGCAACCTACAGACATTTTTTTGTATTTTTTTTGCGTGGATTAGTGCATCGATCTATCGACTAATTTGTTTAATTTATTTATGAATTCTTATGTTCCATAAACATTGATTAGTTTAACCAGAGAAATACTAGGGTTGTACAGTAGGACAGCGTTAAGCATTTATAGCGTTGCGTTGCGACCATCAATGAGATTGCTGAAGGTTTACTCTTTCCGAATTCTTTACGTTCATAATTTTGAATCAATACCACTTGATGGTTGAAGTAGACAATTATTGATTTCTCGCATTAAAAAAATAATAGTTTTCTGCATATTTTAGTGATAGATCTTCTGTTGCAGAGTCCACCGGGGAATTAGTAAACCATCTTTCACATCAAATAAAATTAAATCGCAGTTAAGCTCGACAACATTGGCTGACACCTTCTCGTTAGGGACAAGTGTATCATTTACCACCATCCGAGCACCCGACTTACTGGTGCTAACATACATAAAAAAATGAAAAAGAGAATATATTTATCAAATTTTATATGATATATATTACGTATAGGAAATAAATCATTGACTTCTTGCCCGTGGAAAGTATATATGTGAGACTGAATGGAGACATAAAGGAAGACTGCGTTCCCATACATACCTATGTTCTGTTCCTAGAATAAATCGCTTTAAAATAGTCTAAATTTAAAGACACACCCCGGTTCCTCGAAGTCCTTTTCACAATACGTGTCAGTCATTCCATTAATGTCCCGATTTCCGAAAACAACGCATCCTGACCCTCGAAGAAATATTTGACGCTTCGATGGCGGTGTTGTTTGTGTCGCGTGGTAAAGACATCTTTTTTCCAACGCTATCCGTGGGAAAAACGTGCATATAGTCTTCTTCTTAATTTCCACATCACTCCAGCGCCCTTTCATACGAGTAGATAAAGACGTTATGTTATATCTTCATGTATATCAATGAAAAATTAAGATTTGTCTATTCATCTTTCGTTCACGTAACAAAGGGGAAAATCTTTGAAGTTATTTCATATACATGAATAATAAGCGCTTGAACAATGTGAGATAAAATTAAATCTCTTTACATAGGTGATTGTCAAGTATTACTCAAACACATTTGAAGAGAGGGATTTCTTTTTTTTAAAAAAAAAAAGCAAATCTAATATTGCTTAACTGAGCCCATTCGTTCCCATCACCTTTTTCTCCGATATTTTCAAAAAGTTTTACCCGTGACCAGTAATTCAAAATTAGCGGAGGCAAAGTCGCGAATAAGCAATTCTTTATAAAGGTTTAAACACATGATAAAAACATAACCTGCTATAAAGTAAATTCGTTTAAAAATCCAGAATAGATAATCAGCAGCAATTCGCTAGTCCGAGAATCAACGGAGTTTCGTGCGAAATAGTTAATAGCGTATGCGAGCCATTAGCGAATCCCGGTGGCGGCGTATTGGTGGCAGGAGAGATGAATAAAAAAAGGAAAGAGAAATAAAGAAACACGCTCGTCTATCGGCAGCGGTGTCGCGGCGAGCGGCGGCCGATGTCCGCCGTCACAATAGCACAATTAAAATGCCAACAAGTCCGGTTGCCAGCCCAATCCAATTACAGTGGACAAGGATTTCAACGAGTAATTGGGAGCGGGCTAAGGGAGCCTCGGTGATATACGCGGAGAGTGGCGCATCTGGCGTGATCATTCGCACTACGAGGGCGCACCTCCTCCGCCTGTACGGGCGCCATGATCCCGACTATTTTTTAACAAAACTTCTGTCAGAAGCAATTAACTTACAGTAAGTGAAGAGTGAACATGTGGGTTTCTTGGAAACTGTGGTATTTCAATATTTTAAGCAGCAAACAAGCAACTAAGTAATTACCGCTGCATAAGATATTGACGGTCTTTATGAAAGGAAGCCCCGGTTCTCTTACACATCAAATAAGTAGGATACAGTTAGTTACTTTATTAATTGTGAAGCTATTGTATAATAAAATACTTTTGTTTCATGTCAAATTTCTGTATGGACGTTGTTCTGTATGGTCGAGCTGGTCCGATTACATAACAGCAGGAGATACAATATTTTCTTTTCTTTGCACTGCAACACACATTTATGTGAACAATGTATAAAGTCAAAACTTTGAAAAAAGTGAAACGGTCCGCTCAGCGAATATTTTATCTATGTTCGTATTTTATATCACATAGTCAACCATAGAGCAAGTTGAATGCCTTGGGAGACGGTCCCCAAAGTACACGTTTACTGATCGAAAAGGAAACAATGTTAAACTGTAAAACAAGCTGCCGGAAACTCTCGGCAAAAGCGCTCCGTATTTTTATTATTTCCACTGAAAGTCTCTATAGTCGTTCGAACATTTTCAACTGACATTTGGTGTACAATGACGACATTCATAGGTAGACAAAATACCTGGATAAATGCTAAATAAAATACTCTAGTTTGAATTAGTTTGAAAGTCTAAAGCAGGGAAATAGAAGAACACAAAGTTAGTGCTGTTATTAGTACTAACAGTTATCCCCAATAAGATATTGCCTTACATCAAAACAGATTAAAATTTCCACGTAAGCCTATGCATACTAATAAACTATTTAAGAACATACATAGAAAAATATAATGCATACTAATAAACTATTTTAGAACATACTAATAAACTATTTATTTCTTATAAAAGAAAAAAAATTGTACAGCAACCAGTTCCGTATAATCTCGCGTACGATCGAAATTTGCAAAAGAATTATACGTACATATGTAAGCGGTGTCCGAGATGGAAATGGAATTTTCGGAGAGAGTTACGAGACGACAACGACAGTGTCACAAATGCGGCATTGAATGTATTTCTGCATTGTTAATGCCTCGCGAGCGAAGACGGCACGCGGCGTACGATAAACAGGGGTCTCCGTGAACGGGCTACCATAAAGAATGAAACGTAAATAAATCGGTGAGTATTTTTCTGGACGATGGCGGTAGGCCCCCGAGGGCGACGCACAGTAAATCGCACCCAAAAAGAAAGCGCCGATATGGCAGCAGTATCGAAGCGCTGCTAAGTTACGACGGGCGGAGCGACACGGGGTACTAAGTGGCCTATCGTGTTTAGGAAATTCGAAAAACTGGGATTTTCTCCCGGCGCAAAAAAAAGCAGGACTACGCCGGCAGATGCCTCCTGTCATTAATCAAGCTTAAAGGGGTCATGGGCGCTTTGTGTAAGCCGGTACAATACTTGAAGTATTGTCCCAAGTTGAGGCAATCGAGACGGCTTGTCTATTCTGTTTATTAAAACCCGGAGAAAAAAACTACAAAATACAAATGACAAGAATATTACGAAGGATTGTTTATGCTACAAGTGTATAAAGTCTTATTTAATTTTAAATACTCAATCTGACTTATTAACGTATGTAAAAATAAAGAATTTAACAATACGAAAGGAAACTAATACCTTCAACACTTGTCCAATTAACTTAACTTTTAATTAACTTTTTATACTTTTTGTTCAAAATAATCAACGAATACGAAAAGTTTTTGTGATAAGAAAACTACAGAAAAAGTCACATAAATAATGTTTTCAAAAAAGCCATGCCGAAGATTAAGATAAACGAGTATTATTCTAAAGTTCATAATACTATTTTTAGAAGCAAATAATCGTACATAATAATTTAATGAACTGACCGAACGTTGGTAAGAAAGGTTGCAGGAATAAATAAAACTTTTTGTGTGCCAAATTTATTTCTAATCTGTTCAAAAATATTTATAATTCCAATGAATATTTTTATTGTTTACTTCAGAGTATCCTATGAGCATATTCATGTGATCAAAGAGTTTTATGATTAGAGAATATGCATATAATGCATATATGTTACTTATAAGTAACATATATGCATTATTAAGTCCTAAGCCTGTTCCCCATGTTTGCTCCCTGTGCACGAAGTTCATTAATCTGACGAGGTTACATACAAAGGAAACTGCGGTGAGCCTGAAAATTAAGTTGGTTCGCTCTATTGCCTTTGAATTAAACAACCGCTCCGCAACAGAAACACTTGGTGCCTCTATTGAAAGGACACCAACCGTCAGTTTACCTTTGATATTTCCTTACAAATAATCCATGTGTGTTCGAGAAAGACACTGTTAGACAAAAAGGTTGTAGACATTTTCTTGTATTTACGCCGATACTATACATTATCAAATAGTACAAATTTACAGTATTTTTTTTAATTTCTTGATATTTTAGATATTTCTTTTTTAGTTATGAGTTATTAGATTACATGCCTGTATATGACTGTATGTTTGTCACAATTTATGTGTAAAAACTTAAAAATACCCAAACAGATCTCAATAATACTTATATTGATCCATAGACGTTTCTTTAACTTACATATTGAAGGTCGTTCAAGTCCATGGGCACAATATTTTTTGAGATATCAAAAGGAAAACAGCAGGATGAGTCTGCTATGTTCTGAGTCTGCTTTATCTAAAGTTTGCATTAAAAACAACTATGGAGCTTCACCAATTTTTACTTAACACTGTGTCTCTCCTAAAGTGGAGACGAATGATAAAAGAGTTAGTGAAATATATTTTAGAAATGACTGGAACAGCGGTTATTACCATATGACAAATTATGTGACGCTCACTCATACAGGATTATCTTAAAAGCGATTTTTAAACTTATTTATAATCTTATGATTTGCTCGAAAAACAAGTGGCAAAGGTTGAAGCGTTGAGTTTATAATATAATGTAGTAGAGCCCGTTTCATTATTAATCACAAACTCCGATAAAAACACGCATTTCTTTTTTTCATGTACGATGATATATATTCGTTGAGTTTCTTAAACGTGTTTGATCACTGATTGATTGCCGAGTTATAAGTTTAAGCATATATTTCGAGATAAGCTATTTTTATACTCTGTTCAAAAAAACGGATGTCTTCGAAGCAGCGTAGAAAACAATCTTTTACTCGGAGCTAAGGAATAAATTTAATGGGTACAGACTAATCTCGCCTTCCAAAAAGCGATGTAAATAGTTGGTGAATACGCAATAAATACCGTCGCCTTTATTGAGTACTTCAGTTATATAGCATGACTATAACTAATCATATCAATAATACTACAAATGAAAATTGTCTAGGCAGATCAAAAAAAAAGAAGGTCATTGCAAAAATGTTAAATTATATGCTTCAGCCAATATAATGTAAAGATAGATAAGTCTTTGCTGTGGATGTAAATCATGCCTTCATAGTCGATCACTCTTAAGATCTGGCTTTAAAGTACAAGGAGTTTATGATTAAAAAGTGTTTGATTCGCATCCATGACTGTGGTGGATATGGGTGCTTGTGATGCGGCCGTAAATTTACGAGGTCCCGTTGACGGCACAGCGCCTCGGGCGCATCGTGACCTCACCCGGTACGCCTCACTTCGTGTTATTAACGATTTTTTATCGGCGAAGAGTGCGAAATCTTACAACGAGCGCGGCTCAACAACCACGTGGATTCACGCGTCGATAGCTACATCATGAGTTTGTAATGCTCACGACATTGTAAAAAGTCCCTTATACACGCACACAAACATAACAATTTAAAGTGTATGAAATATATATGTATACATATATAGAGAAAAACATTCTTTGAAGCGCAATAATTTCTATATTTTATAGAATGTTATAGCTCTAAATCTTTTACAGACTGCAAATTATGTATGTCGTTCATTAACTAAGAGACGTCTATTAAAAGATTTCGAACCAAGTTGTCCAAATGATATCATTGTAGGGACGTTATGGACTCAGTTTACGCTGTTGGTAAGATATCGGTCGTGGATCGCAGATTCCAGAGGAGCTGAGTATTTTTATAAACTACAGATAATTGCTAAAGATCTGGGAGATGGTCAATGTGAAATTTATGCAGATGAAAGGTCTTTACATCACTAGATAATATAAGGCGTAGGTAGATGTTCGTGTTGCTCTATAAAAAAAAATAGAAATAAAATAGACTAATAAGAGTGGTAAACATTTAGTAAAGATTAACAGTGTCATATTCTGTGAATAAAGCCCATATAATGAATTCAAAACAAAGTGGTTATTTTTGCTTTTAAAGGTCTATCCAAGAGTTTAGGTCCAAAATTTAATTCACAAATACAACAAAGCTTTTAAAGTGTCACAATCAATTGCGGCGAACATTTATGCGTATGTTTATCCACATTTGCTTTCATTGTACATTTTTGAGAAATCATCATCAATCAATTATAAACCAACGACACATGTTATATACTATGGAACCAATTTTACAGATTTTTCAAAGACTGTTTACCACTTGAATGTATTTTAGAAAGTTGGTACGACCCATTTCTCCGATCGTCGAAACAGGACCTAAACGGTGGATAGAGGGCGTCGTGATACTTTGAATAAAGAACACTGCTTTGTTTACAATGGCTCCGGGGGGCGTGTGAGATGCTCTTCATTCAAATGGGGCTGGAGTAGTCTTAATACACTACACTAATATTAAATGATCCATCCGCCCACCGCAGATTGTTACATGCATGCATTCCACGACTCGATTCCTTAAAAATTCGAGGTTCATATTAAGCTGGTCGCTCCGGGGTCGGAGCCAATGTTATGAAACTTTATGAAATGAAGTGCGTTTTATACGGTCTTTGATGTTCCGATCGCGCTCTCAGCTTCCACGGACTCCCAACGGTCCCGCGGTAATAGCGCCGAGTAGAGTGTTTCAAAGCAAGCCTCACATTTTTGTGTCGCAATACTATAACGCAGTGTGAATATAATTCATATAAATGTAAGTGGCGAAAGACAACATTTTTTAGCGTTAAGCTTAACGATATGTTTTTGTTGTTGCGTATACAATATGCTCCTGCCGATATAAATC
>DWHQ01001783.1:0-10271 GCA_018247955.1 Eurytides marcellus marcellus | reverse complement strand
TTATTATACAGTATATTTATTAAAGCATCTATGAAAAATTTGAAAAATCCTAAAATGATTAGCCCGTTAGAGTCCTAGTTGCCCGCGCACTGTTACAAAATAGTTACCCAGGATAAAAGTTTGACCACACCTGCTTTAGCCAATGTGTAATTAATTTTGAAACGAACTAGTACTTTCGTTAAGCCAATAATGGAAATGTTAAAGGAAAGAAAGGGAAAAAAACAAATATATGTGAAAAAAAAACAACATAGTGTCATCTTGTATCTAGGCGTCCTAGAAGGAAAGTAGGAGTCTTTCTAATTACTTTACCAACAAGTATTAAATTGATTAAGGCTATTAAATAGACGGTAATGTTTGTATCTATGGAAATATACAGGTGATAGGTTAATGAGTGCGTAAAGATTGTGAGCGCATTGGAAATATAAGGAGTAAAATGTGGATACTGAGCAAGAAGAAGACGTGAAACATTTTTGTCTTGAATTAAATATTCTAAAAATACCCATTTTGAATCTACTTCTGTATTACGCAAATATTGAGGATATTTCAAAGCATACTTAAGTTATCAGAACATATGAGTATAATAATACTGAATATTACATAATCAGGCCGAAAGTTAATTTGTTACATTGCTAAATTAAAACACTTCATAAAATTTTAAATAGATGCTTGTTTATTTAAAGACAAGGGTAATTTTATTTTTACATTATTTGCTTCACTTAATTTTTCCATAAGTATTTTACACAAAATACATTTTCCCCTAATTCATAGTCTTTTTTCAGATAAAAATATATCGTGGCTCTATAAGTATGTATATTGTTTTAGATATTAGCATTGACAATTAAACATAAGTTTCGTGTTAAAATTTCCAGGTTAAACTTGCTACCGACGCCGGACTGGTTATATTTTGTTGGGGCGATGATAATAATGATAAAAATACCATAAAGAAACTTAAAGAGATGGGCTTGCATGCTGTGATTTATGACAAGCTCGATCAATATACGACTAAGGAAGTTAAGGTATATTTACTTCTCTTTATTCTCTATAATTTTTACCTCTTTTATATGGCGCATTCACATCCAATGCTTGTATTTATATCGAAGCTATTAGAACATACAGTTTTATGCACAAGCTATATTTCGTTTGAGTTAAGTTATTATGGCGCTGACAGGAGAGCATATTCTTGGTGGAGGCTCGAGAGTCGCAGCGGGAGTTAATGACACTTGCTGCTATGGAGGAAACGCCGGCTTCTGGAAGTTCATCAACATCGAACAATAATCATGATTCAGAACATCGAGGCTTCTTAGATCTTTCTGTCCGCAACAATTTACAAGAACATTCTACAGTCACATCCCTAGAATCACTCGCTTCGTCCATAGACCTTAGGGACGACCTAAGCGAGAGAAATTTAAAACGGAACAGGGATTTAATTATGACCATTGATAAAGCATCCCAAGTCAAAGAACAAAGGAACTCATTTTTTGGCTTGTTCCCCTCTGGAGACACTGGCAAAGGTTCTCCGAAAAAAGTTCGTAAAGATTGTGATTAAAATGGGATGTTGTATTCAATGTCAATCATTTACATTTTCGACCAAATATTATTTAGTTGCTCAATCCTATCATCCAAGTGGTTTAAATTCGCTAAAATATTTTTTATCGTACTTTTATTCGATTTCTATTATTAATATCATTTGTATGCCATTATATTCAGTATAAAATTCTGTTATTTTTATTAATATACATTTAATTCAATATTTTTCGTCTGTGATACATCTCATTACTACATTATATTTTTTAAATAAATTTTATTTAAAACCAGTATTTTTTTTAAACTTACGCATCATTATTTCTATTTTTATGTGTGACATGTCTGTTCCAAAAGGATTTAGTCTCTTCAAGGAGTTAATACAGGTAATTATTGAGTGTAAGTCTTATGGTAAGAACTGAAAATAAAACAAAAACTCATCGATATTGTATATTTGTAAATAAATAGGTACATAAATGTGTATAAGGACATAATAATGACTAAAATATTAAGTACTTAGCTTTATATAGGACGGAATGTTTGTATTTAAATCACAACATAACTGTTACAACAATTATTTTGGATGGTAAACTTGTAAACAATTCTGAATATTCATCCAAATCTAAATTGCACCTTACAAAAGCAACTCAAGGATATATTATATATATAAGGATGTTATACACACATAACATACACTCGTTAGAAGGCGGTAACGTGATCTTGGCACAATTTGGTATTGATGATTTACAAAGTCACATCGCATACATCACACACATGTTAGTTAAAGACTCCAATATTTCTTAATATTAGATCTACTCTAAAAAGTTACCATAAGAATAATTGATTGACAAAAAAATATAATAATATAATAACTTATGAATTACTCTCTCCAATTCAACAATAAGCCCAATATTATATACAACCTTCTTGCTTTTTAAAAACCAGCAAACCATCATTGAAATACAGACAGGCATTAGGTAGATTTTGCCTGTGAAAGTATGTGCTTTTAGACTTGATCGACTAAAGGATTTGTGCAAATAAAAGATAAAAAACTATATCTATTTTAAAATTTTCTGTTACAAATCTAAGATACACAGACAATAAAAACTGCAAAAGTTGTATATGGTTAAAGTTATGTTGATTAAAAGTAGCAATTGTTAACATATAAAAAAAAACAATACATTTTTTAATAATATACAAGTGCGATATATATTCAATTTTTAACAATGGAATTCGTGAAATAACGCCAAATCCCAATACTAGACTAATACAATTAAAAATCTTAATAGTTATTTTCAGGATTATTTTTTCAGCGAAATGCAGTTCTGAACACATCAACAACTCTGAACATCCACGTAACTTTGGACAGTAAACGCCAATACCAAGAGAAAAACACAATTTTATATTTTTTTGTAAATTTGCTATTGCAGTTAACAGCTTGATTTCAATTAAAAAAATTGCACGATAAAATAATAAATAATTATATGGATCTTGCTTCCTATGAGCTTAGGTTATCATGGATTTGCACTTTCGAAACATCAAAAAAACTTTTTAAAATTTCTGTTACGTAACATTAGTATTATATGCGTCTGCGTAAGCATTCGTTATGCACCATTTTTAAACGAAGGATATATTAAACACGTTTCATGCGATATGTTTAAAAAAAATCTGTTTAGTGTTGAAAATTTTTAAGTGCGCACCCACAGTATGTAACTGACGTTGGTACGAAACAACTAAGTGTAGCCATGTGATTTTAGCAAGGGAATTCCATAGCTCCTAACTTAAATGTAAAATATTCAGCTTTGGCTTACCATTATAGATATTATAAATATTAAGTTCTACTTCTAACATGAAACATTGTTAATGTGATATGTTATTGCATGGTTACACATGTAAGAAATAAATTTTCAATAAAAAAATATTCATTGAAAACTAGCTTCTTAATGTGTAAAATTTTAATGATTATAATAAACAAAATAATTTCCATTATTTCTTTGTTAATTAAATAACCAGACCTTTGCCCTGCAGTGGGAAAGTACAGGTAAAAAAAAATAACTGGTTTGTGCGCTATATTGTGATATTTTTTAATCACCCTATGGGATAATTATTTATGTCTGATTAAAAAGAAAAAATATATAACAAGGTTAATCAATAACAGGATTACGGTAGATTTATAAATACATACGTCCAAGGTACAAAAATGGACATTTAGTAGCAATACTAAATGTACCTCAATCCTATGTACATAATTCTAATTCCTGCATTAACCTGTAAATTTCATAGAATAAGGTAAATATCTATTTATATATTATGTAAAATATTAAATTTAACGTTTGTTTTGTTTATGTAAAAATTATTTTAAATTTTACAAAGACGTTCATTGTACAAGAACTAATTTTAAAAAGAAGTATTTGATAACTAATTTGAGTGATCAAAACTGACTGCCAAATTGCAGCATGAACAGATTATGACACAAATCCACGTAAATTATGTTCTGTTTTATACAGATACGACCATCAATATTTCCTTTTTAATGCTTAATGTAGTAAAGATCGTAATTCGGAAGCCATTTATGATATGTATACATTCGCTTTTGGACGGACTATCTATTCTATTACTATTTTTAATAAAACTGATTATTTTGATTAGGTAACATAAAAAATTTTGCAATGCCAGCGGGGGGTTTAGTTTTGAGATGTTCTTCAATAAACTGACACGGGCAAACATATTTTTCGCAATGACGCCCTGCCACGTCGCGGGTAAGGTTCAGTCTGTTTTTGACGGCATACGCTCCCCACCTTCCCGCATATCGTAAAAATAGAAGCGCAGCCCTTTCCTGTGTGGATTAAAAACCATAAGTTATATCTACTAAATTTGTTTAGTAAATGATATCGTGCTGATTAATTTTAAATAAGACTTGCCAAGGTCAATCTGATCAATCGATACCGCGGCGCCTTAACCAATCGTTGCATGGAGGGCAACAGGCACGCGTATCTTTGGGTTCTTTATTCCGTAAAATCTCTTCAATGTATTGACAAGGGCAGAGCGCGAGTGACAAATGTCGTGGCGCCGCGGGATTTCCACCTTCCTCATCTAAGGTCCAGTATAGCCGACGCCGCAAGAAGTCTTTTCCCCACCGTTGTAGGTACCGAAGGTACACTTGCTCTGCCATATCCTGCACATTTATATGCCACCTCGCTTACCCATGACTATATTAAATATATATTATTATTGTGCTGGTTAACCAATATATTAAACATTTAAGCCAATTCATAACAAAAACATGCATGTTAGTGGTGGAGAAAACTAGAATCAATTAATGTGGTTACTATGCTTTAGGAATAAAGTTCATTTTACTAAAAAAATGTTACTAAACTATTTCCAAGTTAAATACTGTGTAGTTTTACATATATTTCTAACTTTAGATAGGTTAACGAAATCGTTGATGTCCTAAACGTGGTATTAGATGACATATAAATGTGAATATCGACGCTAGAAATATAAACGTATTAACCAGCATGTATTCCATGTGTTATTTACTACGTTTTTGCTTTTAGCGTCGATATTATCCTGCATTTATATGTCACTAACCCATAACAATATTAGTTTTATAATATCACTGTTCTGGTTAGTGAACATATGAAAATTGGACTACTGTCCATAATCGAATTAAGTATCAGTGCACTAAAACTGAAATTTATCAAATGTAGTAATGAAAACAAAATAATAATTTTAAAACACATTAAATTAAAAGTTTCAATGTAGACACATTTTCATAACAATTAGTCTGGAATTCAACTAAAAATTGGCCTAGATTTACCACCAATCAATTCAATATGTGTGTTGAAAATTACATATTTAGGATTATATTATTATATTTTTAAGTTTGATAATTTTGGCCTAGAGATTACATATATCAGTTTATTCATTATTTATTACATTTTAATTGCCTAGTGTAGACTTCTAATGTCTAAAATTATAGAAGTAGTGAAGATTTATTTGTGAAAAAAAAAATTCTAAGACGCTTTAAAAAACAAAGGTTTAAATTGTTAACAGTGCTTGAATATCAAGAAAACAAACATTGCATGATCATGATACAGAGAGATGATACAAAGCAACCTATAAAAACTTATTAGTATGACTACAATGACGTCAAGGTCGTAGATATCAAGGTGAAACGTTAGCACAGTGACACGAGACAGTAAAGAACAATTCACAATCATACGATGGCTACGTGTTTTCGAGGCAACTTCAAATATATAGGAAAAAATAGATTTTTTACTAAATTAGTGGTATATTAACTATAAATCTACATAGATTTAATTAAATATATACAGGATTATATAGGTCTTAATATGCGATATGTATAAGTGCAGTCGTCAAAAGGAATAACGTATTTTGGATGATGAACACCTTTTTTTATTACAAATTATTAGGACATTTGCTATTTATAAAATTTTGAATAAATTCAATAATGTTTTTTTTACCATGCATGGAAGAAAAATGATGACTCTCAATCATTATTAACAACAATTTAACTTTACTAAATCTAATAAAAAATAAAATTATTTTTTTTTGTGCTTTAAATTAACTGAGTAGCTTTAAAATTAGCCATTTTAAAGTTTTCGAGACTTGAGCAAATCAATTGTGATGCTCGGGTCAGGAACAATAAGAGCATATTTTCCTTTTTATGTAAGAAAAAGAAATCCAGACAGAAAAACAAATCAGTCATATACCTATACAATTTTATATTTCGATGGAACAGAATTTCATTTTCGTAGAAAGAACAATACCTGATAACACATGTATGCCCTTGGAATACTGCTAAAACTGAATAGCCAAATCCAGATAAAGAGAGATGAATTAAAAAATAGCTTTAGAATGTTAGTAATATTTTTAGAAAAAATATCTAAACACACATTTTTTCTAAAGAAAAAAAAAATTACCCAACCTTCTTCGTTTTTTTTTTGTCCATATGTATAATATTACAAATACGTAAATTTATTTTAGTAAATGAAAATTCTCTTTAAAAATATTTCTTCTAACATATTTTATGTGCCAGCCCTAATTTATCAAACCACCAGCCACCCCAGCTGACGTTCGGTTCTTCATATATTTTCTAATTACAGACCAGTTCAATACTACTAAACTAAAATAATTTACTTCACGAAAGACTTGTTATTTTATTTTAACAATACTTTATTGTTTATCGGGTAACCATACACATATACATAAAGTAAAATAAGATAATAATAACAACTTCACCTTATTTCTAAAAGTCCCGAAATTACTCGAAATATTGGAAATGGCTGACATGCATTCTCCACCAAAGTTTGAATTGAGATTGAGACGAATATATTTAAGCTACTGTTGGGTAATTTTTAACACGGTCCATACTAAGTGTTTAGATTTTTGAAATGGCTGGTAAAAAATGGCTGGTATTAGGGGGGTGGCTGGTATATGGGGCATCCACCCTAGTCATAGTTTTCTTAATTAAATTGTATTCTAACAGATAATATGACATTGGCAAATATTAAATTATTTGTTTGAACAGTACACCGACATGTTAAATTCAAGTAAATATTACAATTTATAAGAACATTTCTCCATATGTATATAACAGGTAAGTAACTACCTTGCTCAATCTACATGGTGTTAATTGTATTTAACAGGTTATTTTATGTAATATGTATACAAAAATATAAGAATATTTAAATTTTGTTAGTACATAATTTGTGTTTATTTAATATTAAAAGAATGTTAAGGATATGGCATTGCACACATATAAATTATATATTTTTCAAGTCGCAGTGTTTAATAGTAAAAGCTGACCACATTCTTTTATTTTAGCCCCTGATTTAAGTTTACTAAGATTTTTTTCACAAATAACAAAATTACTCTACTTCAATAGCTAATAAAAGTAATAATAAGAAACCATATACAAAAAACTAAATATTATTTTTCATTTCAATAAAGTATAATGTTAATCTATTAAGTTCTCATATACTGCTAAGCAATTAAATATTATGTCAAAATATGGATTAACCGAGGAATTTAAACAAGTGATGTTTTTAATTACAAGGTTCTTATAAACTTTTTAATTGATAAAAATTCAATTTATTTTTATTATTAAGATGTGAAATGTCTTATCATACCTGTTTTCTCGACAGCCTTGTGGACTGGCTGCCCTGTATTACAATATCATTAACGGACACATCGAGGCGTTGCTCCCAACCTTGCATGATTGTCTTCCCTTCTTCACTTTCAATGAATTGTTGAATATGTGCAATACATGGACTAGAGTCAAAGTAAATAAAGCATAAATTAACCTTATGGCATGAAATTTTTCCCCTGTCATCCAATGCAAGTAATAACTTATGCTTATTGAGTAACTTATTTACACTCCCTAAGCATTGTTCTAACCCTTTTGATAGCCTAAGTTTTATCCACATACAGAGGAAAATTGCCATTGCATTGAGTATTAACCATAAAACTCCAAGTGAAAATAGGGTAAGGCCTGTTAATCCTGAAAATAGCAGAGATAATAACACTAGGAATGCTAGTGTTATCCAACAAACAAGGACTCTTTTATAACAGATATTATATAGGGTAAAGCGGGCATCATTGACAAGCAATTCCATTGCATGCACATATTCTTCAACTGTGAGCTGTAATGTAAAAAAAATAATGTTTTTTATTATTATTATCTGATTTTAGAAGAACTTTAAAGACATTATTAATTATAGTGTGGCTTTAAAAGCTTTTGTTTTTGCATGGAATGACACAAATAAAAGAAAGCTTACTAATGGCTCTATTACAAATTAACTTTATTTAGTTACATTTAAATAATCTGTTTTTTATAAATATGATTCCAATTTTAATGATTACTCTAAAATTGTATAGTAAAACATCATATTCATTTAAATTACAACAATAAAATTTATGTACTGGAGCACACATAAATCATTTTATACTTACAGTTAAGCCCTGTGCCATAAGCTCTTCTGGAACCAATTCAGGTCTAAATCGAGCGGCAGTAATCCAAGGCCAATTAGCATTTACAGGTAAAACTGTCACCAGTAGATCTCCATTTGCTGTTAAAATTTATAAGAAAATTTTTTACATTTAAGTTCAATAGGAACAATTTGATTTGCGTAATTTGAAAATATTATAAACTTGCTTGCCTCTTGCAAATGTTAAAATTAATATTTAAAACATTTATTACTAAAATATGTTTTGTTTTAAACTAAGATCCAAATAAGAGATTAGTTTGGAAAGAGAAGTATTGGTCTTTTTTAAATTTGGTCATATATGAAATAAATAAATGAATTATACGACGATATCTACTTACAAAAGCCTGAACGTATATTAACAAATTCTATATTTTTATTAGATGCTACTTGTGGTGTCAATTCGAGATTTCTGTCTCCCCTTTCCAAGTTAACATGTACCGTTTCGGTATTTAAAACTGCAGGTACTTGATTTTGTGTAATAACAGATGTACTTGGCGATGAAGTATTTGATATTTCTTCATTCGATAAAACATTGGTTTGTGAAGATTCATCATCGAATTTCACCCAACTTTTCCGAGGACTATCTTTGCTTAAACTGCCGTTGGATTCCAATACATCATTTTGTACTTTATCTTGATTATTATTCATTTTCAAATGGCATACAGGCTTGTCTACAGTTTGATAACAGTATTATATATTTCCTTAAATTTCTAAAATTTTGTTTCAACAACGACGTTTGTGTCACACATTTTACATAGTATGATAGGTAAATTGAGCAATGTTACCACATGATATACAAAAAATATATGTATATTTTTTGACAATATCAATAAAACTAGGTACATTGCATAAAACTGAAAGTGTTATCGATGACTAAAGTGCACTGTTATTGTAAGTTTCAACAGTAGTGGGCTTTTATTTTCGGAAATAAAATTAAATATTATGCTGAACGTAGTTTAAATTATAAAAATTACATTATTTATTATATTTTTAAATCTTATAATCACTAATTGGTCACGGTCAACGACAACCACGAGATATCATGTAGTTTTATTATTATTGGATATGCGCAAATACATGTGACCGGAGTTATTCTACGAGGGCGAGTCAATATGTCCGTGACTATTTAAATTTCTGGCCTCTTAACTGAAACGGCAACACTGCTTCGGTCAACAGGCACATGATAGTTGAATTCTGTCAAAATTTTAACAAGCTGGGTCATTTATAGTCATGGGCGTGTTTGGTTTTTATCGCAAACCGATATTTATCCGATTTAACATTTCGAAAACGATTTGAAAATCCGTTTTTATATATCCGATTTCGATAGAGCCTATCCACACCAAAAAAAACTTATGATCCGAATTAAAACTATTTAAACTTTATATACACAATTCGCTAGTTTAATTATTTTTACTGTCTTAAATCTAAACTTTACTCCACTCTTAATAAACTCGTAATAAAAAATTGGCAAATGTTAGTCACTGTTATGGCTGTCTTCTGACCCGGCACGCGCGCATTTGTCACCAAAATCAAATTTGCATCTACGAAATCTAACTAAACGAACGAAAACTTTAGGTACATTCTTTCTAACCACAATCAACGCGTTGTGTGCTCTCACAAATATAGTCTTTAAGTACTTAATAGTAAGGATGATATTGACCGCAAATTTAAATGTGCATTGTGTAAGATTTCCGTAGCCGAACCGACAAACCGAAATCCAAATCGCAAAATTCGCGC
>DWHQ01001782.1:0-10271 GCA_018247955.1 Eurytides marcellus marcellus | reverse complement strand
ATGGTATAGTGCCATATTTATTTATACATACGATAATTAGATTAAACGAATTAAATTCCATTTGAACTGAACGTTGAAGAGGAAGTTAGTGTTCAGCATTTTTAACTAAACCTGATCAGTCATTATTGACACAAAAATGGTAACGGCTGAGTAAATTTTGATAAAAAATTAAAACCGACATTAAATACATTAATATTACATTCAATATACATTTAAAAACTAAAAACATTAATTTCATTTATAAAAAATATAAAATACCCTTAACATTAAAACAAGAATTATATACAATTGACTTACAATTGATAGAGGATCGCGAAACTTAAGAGAAATATCAGACAAATTTTAGGTCAAATAAAAAATCTATTGAGCAGTAATTTTACCCTTATCCTTGGCATTTTCGTCAGAAATCCGTACGGGTGCGTCATAGGGAAGTTCGAATCGTTACCTGTATATGTAATATACAAGTCAAAATGTCCGCCTGTGTGTATTTAAATCCTTATGAACGTTTACAGCAACGTCGCCGCATTTGAGCCGCCACATGTGAGGGTGACACGAGGTGTCGATTACACCGATAGTTGTGTAGTTCTGTCGGAGGGTAGTGGATAAAGGGTAGATCCGGTTAAATCCAAAGCGACATAAGATACGGTCGTCGATATATATGTTATTTCTGCATTTAACTTTACGATTAGTGTTAGTTAATCGATTATCACCTTTGTAGAGCAGAGATGTAGAGCTATGCGATACTGTCATATAATGGTCTGAAAGTTTTTTCCAAATGTTTATTATGTAAAAACTCAATCTTGTTATACTAAAAAAATACTCACCAGAAAAGTTATCACAGTATCGCAAATAGCAAATGAGAAATTGTTAAAAAAAAACACTTACACTCAAGTCACTAACAAAATTTTCGGATTGCACATGTATTTGTCTTCCAATACTTCGTACGCCCGCAAAAATTAAATAAATCGAAGGATGTCAGAATAATATATAATAGACCTATTAATTACATCTTTTAAATAAAACAATATTTATCTTAAGAAAACAAGAGCTTATTCAAAAATAACATTAACAAATTCTGATTTCCCATGTGAAATACAAGTATACCACTCGTAAGAAGTTTATAGGTTGTTACTGATTTTCTTACCTCTAAAACAGTTTTGTTTTTATCGAGTTATTTACTAGGTATCCATTTAAAACTTTCGCCCGACAAATTGAACACTGCTAGGACTTAGGTGTGAGGTTACGAGTGTGTGTAAAATAACAACATTGCACATTTCATGGCGGAATTACTGTGAACCGAGCGCCTTGGCCCGTGGGTCCTTTGTTTCTAGCCACGATAAAACTTTATTTTCGCGTAAATAACTGGCGTTAGTATCCCTAGTGTCCGTTGAGCGTGAACAAAAATGGCTTAGCGCAGACGGACGGAAACATTGAGATATATAAACGTTATCCTTCGCCTGCATTTTAAAATCCGAATGTTTCGGAAATCTTTCTAAAGTTATATATATGAAATTGAATCAAAATTAAAAATCTTATAGTTTGTAAGGCCATCTGGCAACGTACTAAAAAGACTCTTAAGATACGAGCATATGAACATATAATCTTGTGATATATAACACAAAACATATTCACATAAGGTATGTACGAGCTTACTATGTTTAATTTAATTAAACTTAAACGACTTTGTCTAATAATCTAAAGTACGACACGCATTCAGCGTACGAACTGTTTTGTTGTTTCATTTCCATTTTTCATTCAAAACACGCGTTGGTGAAAAAAAAAAATAATAACAAAAACTAAATAAAACATGGTTACCTGATTAAATTGAAGTAACTTTAAAATAATAGGTTTAATAAATTGAAAAAGGATAGTGTGATGCAAATGGCAAAAGTTACAGAGAAGCTTCTAGGAAATGGAAAGGTAATAATAAGGAAATACTTCCACCACATGTTCATATAATTACCGTGATAAACTAAGAGAAACTTTAAACCGGTAAGCGTCCAGAAACAGACAACAATACACACCGATTATTGCAGTCACTAACGAGTTTCAGAAGATCCACCAAAAACGATGTTCTTATAAAAATACACGTGTTAGTTTTGATTTGTTTTTGTTTTTTATTGTAATGTTAGTGCAGACTTCAAATTTATCCATTTAAAATTTTTGTAAGGAGTACTTAAATTACATTGAAAAGTAAATATATGAATTCAAGCGTTCCCTTATCGTTTTCATTCGTCGTCACCGAAGCATGAACGTTTATAAAAAGTAATAAGGTTTTTTGCGAACTTAACCCAAAAAAACTGATATATTTGTGCATATAATGTAAAAAATATCAAACATACAATGGAAGATAACTTTTATTTCTAAGTATTTTCTCACAATGTTCTAAATAATTTCGTATTATTTTTAAGTTGTCGCGAGTCGCCAAGAATAGTTACATGTTAAAGAGGCCGCGAACTCGCGCGCATTGGCCTTACGCGTGTGTGCGTGCAAACCTGAATTGAGATATGGCGGCAACGTCGTCTCTCATCGTTGTGTGCGTGCGTTACGCCAGTGTGCGTGACAAACACGACGACATTTGCATGCCATAGGCGTAGAATACAATATGGCAACTGACTATCCAACTGAATACTCGATCAGTATGTCAGCCTCGTAGTCCACGTCAGTTTGCGTGTATTAATATTCTAAATATTAATTTCACTTGAGCGTACATTATTATTTCCATTTATTACTTAAATAATATAGTACAGATAGTTCAGATATAAATCAAATTAAATATTCTAAAACAAATAACGCATTGTTACTGAAAATCTTAACAGATGATTTTAAAAAAAAATACACAGTAGCTAGATAGTACAGACTTTAGCTCGATCAAAACGGATTGAAAATGCTTTCTTTGCAAGGAAATATCTATCAAGGCTTGCCTTCACTGAAAGAGCAATAGAAACGTGCACAATGCAGACAAAGAGTGAAAAGAATTCCAATTACCACCGATCACAATACGTGTAGATAGTGGGGGAAGAAAGCACGCAACATATCCCCGGCTTCGGGCTAATTAAATTATGTCGTTGCAACCGCCCGCGTGCGACACGTGGAATGTATGCGTTTAAAGAGGGCGCGGAGGTCAGTGTGAACTGGTCGTGGAGTACCGCGAGCAACATAGTAAGGTTGCGTAAGAAGCGCGTGTCGTTTACCCCGCGGCCTTCGCGCGGTTTCATGGTCCGTAATCGAAGCCATCTAACCCATTAAACCAATCGAAATTAATCAATTCTCGACGAATACGATTTATTTACTATTTATAAACTTGTTTCACTAATAATAATCATACATTCATTCAAACATTTAAAAGTAATATTGGCCTTTGTGTAGTAAACCTGTGTATGGATCGACGTACTCGTGCATTTTTTTTATAAACGATTCGACTCGGAAGTAGACTCGAAGGAATGCGGAAAAGCGAACAATGCGCCTTGAACAGAGGTTTGCCGCGAAACAGGCACATGTTAAAATTCCAACCAGTCTTGTTGCCACCCAAAGAAGTCTTATGGTGATTTTTGTCATGTGTAAAATAAGAACAGGAAAATTTTGAGAAAAAAGAAATGATTGAAAATAAATTATTGGTAACGTTTATGGTAAGTAATGTAAGTGTCATAAAGGTACTTTATGACATAATCATCGTCAGTGTAGCTCATTAATTCGTCTCAGCCTTATAATGAGAACAAGTATTTATTTTAAATATGTACTTTTGAATTTATATGTATGCGGTTAACGTATTGAAACCGTTCAATTACCGTATTAATCACTATAGAAATTTAAAATTTAACGGGCTAAGTTCCGTAACAAAGTTTAAGACTATCAAACTTTATATAGCATTTATTGGTTTTAACTTGTAAAGCTTTCACATTACGAAATTGCATCGGAAAATAATCGTTTATTATAGTTAATAGCTTAATCTTCAGTTTTGAAGTTTCTATTAGCCCAACTAAGCAAACATTGCCATTAAGGCGTAATTCTCTTAAAGCCTTGATCTTTTATCTGTCATTCACCAGGATACCATCCTCATACAAATATACAAATTCAATTAACATTTAGGTTTATAGTTGATGGTGTTGTTTATAAACTATGAACCAAAAACTATTATTATATAACCTAACTTTTTATTACGCGTTTATATTTAATTTATTTTCCCTTATCTGACACTGGCCGGCAGATGTCGCTGCAGTCGGTTAGAGCTTTTTCATTATCTGTTTCCGTAACAAACATGGCCGCGGACGCAGCGGCGCCGGCGCCAAAAACAATATTACGTTACCGCTAAATAAAATTCGCGCCATGAATATCGTATAACAGCAAGAAAGTGTTGAATGCGCCGGGAGAAATATTGCGTGATTTGAAATCTAAACGTGTAATTTAATTGGTTTCAGATTACAACGCCGCCCCGCTGTTCGCCTCGGAAAACGCCTCCAGTGGTAAGCGCCCTCTATTGCGTGAATTTTATGAAATAAAATAAATAATGCTAAATCGACGCACTTATAATGATAAATAATTAATAAATTACATATTGTTGTTAACTAAATACGAATATAGGTTGGTGAAGAAATTTATAAAATAAATTAACAGACTGGTAAAGAAACGCTAAACAATAGTAATATTATACTTAACTCGAGTTTGAAATTTTTTGATCAGTTATAAGTCTTGGTTATTGGCTGGCTTTCAAAAATCGAACATTCAATAATCGACATATACACAGACTGACAGCTAACAATGTCATGTTTGGAAAATAGTCTATAAGAATCTCTACAAATAAAGCACGCAAAATATAACAGCGTAAAGGACAGCTTCTCATGTCAAAACCAGCTCGGTTTGACAGGAGACGTTGACGGGAATTTGCTCACAATGCTCTTCCGAAGCTTGACATGAGATTGATAGTTATTTTCCCGAGCACCTGTTAACGCGTGACCGACTTGAAAGGCATATAATTCGCCATATTTTTGAAATTCTTTTCTCGAATGCTCTTTTCAGATTTTGATTTTTTATATGTATATGATTAAGAAAACAACGTTATTACGATGTTTGTACATATAATAATTTTCGATTTCTTAAGTAGTTATTACATTTAGAGAAAAGTAAAAGATGTTGGACATTTTTTTAGGAAAATTAGACTATTTAATGACTTTTATTTTTAAATTTCCTCCACTAAATTACCGTTATTTGACATTGTTCGCGTAAAAAAAAGAATTCGTTAAGATCATCTTTGGGATTCGAATTTTCGAAGGTATTTCCGCCAACCCTGTCTGGATTAAGAGACGTGAGATCATGTCCCCCGTAAATCTCGGGGCTTTGAATTATAGGTAAACGATGAATACAGCCAGTCGTGTCCTGCCTTGAGCGAGAACGTCTGTTGCCAGAACGCCTTTCCCCGCAGATGTAATAGATTTCTAACATGTTTATTGTAATGGCTTCGGATAAGAGTAAATTATGAGCGAACTCCGATAAATACCTGTTAACCCTTTCTTCCTTATTAAACAACTTCAATGACAATATAATGCTTTTATGTTCATCATATTTAATGTTTTTTTTAAATATGATAAAGATAAAAGCATTATTGTCATTGAAACAGCTTTACACTGAAGATTTTAGCGAGTGTTTCCAACAAAAGTATATAACCATCTTACTTTGTCAGAGACTAGGCAGTGACTAGACTAAACTAATAATTGATTCATTAATTCAATAGAATTCATTACTTTCTGGTGATACGTGTTTTTATTTTCTTAATTGTAAACCAATTATTGCCTCATCATTCGTCTGCGGCGCATAATCTTTGTCAAAGATGCGAGCAAGTCAGCAGATAAGGGCGTCGCGATTGCAACGATATTTCCAATAGCAGTCTATCGGTTATTAACCTAATAAGATAAGCTATCGCGCCGCGGACGCGAGCGTCCTACATACTTCCGTGCGCCCGTTACGAATGCAGTGTGAAGTATTGTGTGGCTAATGTGGATGTAAGGTATGTCGGCGAGTGAAAGTAACTTCTCCACTGTTGCACGGCCGCCAGCCACGCGAAACAGACAGAAGATGCGACCCGTGAGAGTTTACGCCGTGTTAACGTAAAATACGAAGTATTGGGAAATTTAGATCAGTCAAAATATAATAAAACACCCTTGTAACCTTATTATTTTAATAAATATCTTCAAAAGAAACACAAACGTTAAATATCGAAAAATAATAACGAACACAAAAGAATCGTCGTACGAATATTCCTCTTGTTTTATAAAGAACCAGACTTTACTTCTGGTTTCGTTAGCGTGGATTTCGTTTAGGAAAAATTTTTATCTTTTTAATTATCTGTATCCAAGTATTTGTTTTTTTATTTGAAAAGAATAACGCTCGAGTCCATTGCAGCTGATAGATAACGATCGATACACTTTCGCATTTGTTTTAGGGTTATCAATAAATATCAAAACACACAACAGACTTGAAACATTCATAGATTTCAAGAGTCTGGGAAGACATTTTACAAAAAATGTCGATAAATAAAACCATTTTAACTCGTACGTGCTTTTGACTACAAAGGTTAAAATACAATTTATGCTTACTAGAGTAGTAATAAAGAACTAAAGTACCTAATAGATTAAGATTAATTTATTATACATTTAATATCTCATTGTATTTTAATTTAATAAAAAAAAAGCGAACAAATTCGCGCTTATCGAGCAAAGGGGTATGAAGAGTTTACTTATTTCCACTTTCCATACATAATATATGTGCACATGTTCTTGGGTAATAACTATATAAAATGTTTTGTATCACGAAAATGATCTTTCTTAGTTATATTAAGTTATCGTAATACCATTACATAGTTTATAATAATTTTTAATTTAATTTCGTTAAATATCATAAAGTGTTTAAATATGTGTATAATGACAGAGTATGGAAATTTACTATGTTCAATCCGATGGCTTTGTCAATTTTAATATCCTTATTAGCATTAAAAGTGCACGATGAGCTTTTACTACTTTTACGTGTCATTCTTTATATTATTTATATTTTTTATTGTTATTTTCGTGTTTCTGTTCATTTTTATTCAATGTAAATTTTCGTAACATGACAATACAACTATCGGTATCGATTTTACATGAAAAAATAATCACGCCAACCACGTTTCACTCTTTCCTTATGCTCAATCTCGGTATATTGACCCTTTCGCATGGACGTTGCGTGCCCCGGTCTTGATGTACGCTACGTACGCTGAAACAAATGGGCCAATTACCAGCACCGCATTATCCGTGCGCGCATAAGTCTGGCAGAGACGCGCAATCGCGCATGCCTCTTAAGTCTGGACTTGACAATACACGCTATATGGTCAGGTCTCATTAGTGCGACCAGCCCTCAGATTAACTAGGATAGTAGAGAATAGTTCCTCGTTCAAACAACGCACTTCATTCTCTATTAGAGCAAATGCAGCTGTTTTGAATACAATCAAGTCTGTTTCATATCTTCAAAACGTTATCGATGTAGTCCCCGATAGTTAGGAACACTATTTATATGTATTTTATTGTACACTAATCGCTTTGTAATTTAAAGCGAGACGATCACTGAGGCCTCAGTCTAAATCATTGTACATAGAAATAAATAAAAGGAATAATTTCAACATAACTCTCCTCGTTCAAAACATTTTGACGCACGCAGAGAAATAAATTAATGCAGTGTCGAGACGAGGCGCGTGGCTACTTGGCGTAGCGAATTATGAACTGGTACTTTGCGAGGCAGCGTGGCTCATTTGCGAGGCATTTTAACTAGCGACGGACCTAGATGTGGCTGTGACGTTATCAAAGGAAAGTCGACGCTCGCCGTCATTAGTCCACGTATTGCGAAACGTCGCCCGACACTTGCGGTCGCCGCGGAATTGATATTGTTGAATTTACTTTCTCCCGTTAAGTTATAGTTGTTGCGTTGTAACACTGCTAACCGCTGAGCAAACTCTATCCATGGAAGCTGACATCTCTTTATCATATCTCCACTAAAAGCATATAGATTTGTCTTATTGAATACATAATCAATAAAAAAACCTTATTGACCGGAGCTCAGTCAGACTTTCTTAACATATTATAGATCTAAATGTGCGTTTGTTGGTTTCATCATTATTTTATGCAGGATCGGTAGGATTTTTGACAAAAGTGTAGTATTTTTGAACAGGAATTTACTTTTTTTAATAATAAATCTTATTGAAAATCTATTTGTAGTAAATTAACCTTTCGCAATTTACGAAGTCTTTGCGTATATGTTTTTAAACAGTACATACTTTGACTAACAGGGGAAATGTATTGCATGTTTACGTACACAATTCTTAAGATCTCGAGTAAACAAGAGACGATACCTTATCAGAAAAACAAATCCTTTTCACAGCGTCCCTTCGACATGCTTAATCAATTCAGCGCTTAAAACAACAAGTTTCATGAGATTTGACTTTGAAAGTTGGAATCCAGGTGTTCTTTGCTTACCGGCTGCTACCGATTTCGTCCCGCGTCTAAGGAAACGAGCGATACATGGGAATAAAAAAACAAATTATTCCGTGTTGCACCGAACGTACGGACGCCATATTGGTTCGGGGCCAGATACAAACGAGTTGAATTCGAAATTGTTTTGTATCGGAGTGAATACATATTGATGCGGCCGATATGAGCGAGGAACTGCGTCATTGTAACCGCTATACAGATGCGTGAAGAGCGGATCCCTCGAGGATTTGTTGCTACGACCGCACTTTGAATATCACACGCGTCTACCGTGTTAACTCGGCAGGATAGATTCTGATATAATGAAATATTCACGCCATAGTAAACCCTTGTTTGACGTCGTTCGAAAGTTGATTTCGATCTATTATAATCCAAGGTAAATGTAGAAGAGACATAAACTTGAGTAAACACAATAATTTTTATACTTATTTCATTGCGCTAGTTTCTTCACTGAATCAATTGTCAAGTTTGTATTTACCGCAAAAAGGTGCATTAATTATTATTAAGAAATATCTAAAGCAAAGTACGTGTACCTTTTAAAACGATTTTAAAAGGTTATAATTATTTAACTGATTTTTATGATTCTTTTTCATGATAGGTCTCATAGTATTGGAACTTATTGGATATTGGATTGTTGTGGTATGTGGACACTTGTACTTTGAATATTCACCTTGGAAATCAAAAAGAGATGTATGTATATTGATTGAGTAAATTGTTTTAAAGCCTTTTTTTTATACAAAATAAATTATTAAAGAAATGATGTATGTACCAAAATATCAATCTATATTAAATGAATGCTATTGTACTCTTTTCTATGTATACGTAAGAATTTTGAATTCATTTATAAACACTTTAAGTACTTTAGTAATGCATAAAATCAGATGCTGCGAGCAAAATGCACTCAAGCCCTCAATAAATTTATCTGCTTTATAATTCTGATTTTATCGACATGACTCGAGACAGAATCGTTTGTCATATACTTATTTATGGATAAAACGTTTATCGGTAAATAATATTATAGGAGCTTAGAACGATGAGAGGTACAATAGTCTCCTAGGTGGGTGGTCTGCTTTTAAATCGGGTGACAGTATTTCGATATCTGACTCGGCAAATTCATGTTTTTCGATTTCAATAGAGTAAATGGATTATGTCAAATAAATTTTACGAAAAGTATTTGAACAATTTCATAAACAAGTTTATTTATTGTTAAGCGAATATAACTAACAATGTATTAAAACAGAAGTAATATTATCATATCTGTAAATTACTTTTTTGTTTTTCTTCTTGATTGATATGATTCGCTATCTAATAGTTAACCCGAACAATCCCTAAAACTTTTTTTTGGTCCAGATTATTTTAAAACAACTTCAAATTAAACCAGTCCATGGTTTTGTCATTTAAAACAACTATTAATAATAATAATTCTACTACGTTTTATAAATTAATCCTTTGGGTACATATTTATTTGGCTTTACCACGGGATACAGTTTTTAACTTCTCCATTCTTCATCTTGAGTGAAGCAAGCAACTTTGGCATATTCTTCGCACGCATTACTTTTAAACAAACCAGATTAAACTAGTTAAATCTCGTCTCAGTTTCAACGACGTTTCGGAACGTCATGTGTGTCTTTGCCCAAATACATGCATGACGTTCTCATACGTCAAATGAAGCCAAAAGATTAAAATTATTTGAAAACAAATGTTTGTATGATATTTAAGGACTATGTTGGGTCTGCATATCATCTGACTATTACAGATATGAAT
>DWHQ01001781.1:0-10277 GCA_018247955.1 Eurytides marcellus marcellus | reverse complement strand
GACAGTAAGCATATAACCTAAAACTATCGCCGCTTTTGAAGAAAATAAGATTATTAAACAATTAGTTTAGGTTATCACTTCTGACGGGCGTCCCACGACGCACGTTTTTTTTTCATAAAATACTTTACAGAATTGTTTGTATTAAAAAGTGTTAATTGTCAGTGCATTAATAATTGGTATCTGACAAACATGTGCATCTATAATCACGTACATTTTATCATATCTATAAGTTGAAGTATAATTATATAATATAAAGTATAAAAAATATTATTCATAATGCTTTCAGATTTATTAAAAAAAAAAAAATAATGCGATTCTACAATTGCGTGTTGACGGTGAGCGGAAATATTTGTGCGTCGCTTTCACATCACTCGCTCTCGTGCGCCGCACGCGCTATCGCTGCCAATTCACACTTAAAGCGTTAACCGTATCGGGGGCTGTTTGTCGATAAATCCAACCGATATCGATGACAGCGTGACGGCCGCGCGTTTGCTTGGCTCGGCGCCACCGATGACCTCATTGCGTTCCGTTTTCGGCGCCACCGGATCGCTCGACACCGCCGATACGCCAATACCGAATTATCGATAGTGTCACAACACTAGCCGTTGCATACGCTAGTGAAGTGCACTTATCGACACGCCAACGTCGGTTTATCGATAGCGCCGCCTGCGCTCGGTCTAGTGATGTTTGCTCGCGAATGATATTAATAAAGTCGAATTAACGTCCGCTTAACGTTCGTCGGTGACTCAGCCCCACTGCGCGTAAGTTGTTTACCGTCTTTACGATGCAGACTATATAATATCGGACTACTAACAAATTGTGCATTGCATATAAATGACATTGGTTTGAGTTAGTTCAGTAAATTGTGAGCACAGAATGCGTTTCGAATTCGTTCCAGAATCAATTTCGTTGGAATCGTTCTAATTTAGATAGGCTTCTTTGTCTTAACTTTACATAAATTTCATATTTCTATTTCTTACCTTTTTAAACCATACAGACTTATGTCTGCGTGCGTGATCTAAGCCTATTATGGCTTAGTGTGCGACATGAAATTGCCATCCCCGGCAATATTAGCAAAGGGATATCTGTCTATCCCGTTAGGGTAAACGGCGTGAGTGTTTATAGCAAAAGGTGTGAGAATTTATAATAAATGGTTATGTCTCTCGTGAAGAGTACAAATGGTGGGGCGTGGGGCATATGCTGCGATAAATCTGCGCGTCTGTCAATTGGGGTCGCATCTGACGGCTCTTGTGAAATGTTCCCTCTTCAAGAGCGCAATCGAGAACGTGCACTGTGTACTAATGGGTCGGTTGGTGGTGACACTAGGCTAGTGGCCGATTGCTTCGTGGGTTCGGTTCTCGACCAGATTAAACATTTTAAAGACATATGAAGTTCTTCTAATGTTTTGCGGTATTTTTTCGATCAAACTCAATTCAAATGGATCCCATTGTGACTTACCATTTACATTGACCACAATAAATAGGGCTTAGGTAGCTTGCTCTTGCCAAGTACAGCTAAGCCCTAATAAATATATTGTTGTTATTAATAATTTTATTATTAATATCTTAGAGAATTAGAAATTTGATTGTTGTGAGAATATTTTTTAATAACAAATAAACTAGACACCAATGTATTCATGTGCAAAAACATTTTTTCATTTTCAAACATTTTCTCCCATGCACTACTAACATGTGGAATTGGTTGTCACCAGTGGTATTTCTGAACCATCATGAATAAGGGACTTTCAGTATATCTCTTTATATCTCTAGTTTTAGTTTTAGTTTATTTTTTCTTTTCAAAAACGCTGCCCTTATGGTAGGATAGAAATATCTTGTGTTACAAGAGCTTTTTGCAAACATAAATTTCACACGGACAAACGACCAGATCCGGAACAATCATCTGTAGTTCGTACAAATTTTTGTCTCGGGTTGGAATCGAACCCACGACCTGCGACGCCGAAGCCAATAGCTTAGCAACTGCGCCAAACGGGTCATCGTTACTTTAGAGAGTTTTATCACCTGGTGAAACTCTTGCTCGTTTGCCTCTTAGTCCATAAAATTGTTTTTTATAACGCTATTTTATGTCGCTATGTAACCTATGTTACCCGCAATGATGTAAGGTTTCTAATGATACCATATATATTTAAATCGGTCCAAGGGTTTGTTGTTAGTAAATAGTTTTAGGTGAAAAAATAACGAAACCCTCATGCATATGCCTTGAATATAATTTTTTCGGGCAGTCGTGTAAGAATATAAGGTAACCTTGAGGTTTTTATTACCTGTCATGTAAATATTGGCATCGTCATGACAGGTAATAAACAATTAATTGAAAATTTTAATTTAATAGTATAACTTATACAAAAACGATGTGCTAGGAATGTTTGCAACAAGTTCAAAAGCAGCCGACGCGTGTTGAATATAATAATTTTAACAAAATATATGAACGCTAATTCCCCGTGGAATAAAATTCATATTAAGATTCTCATATTCGCCGCATAGATCACGTTTGTGTCAACTCGCCGAGATGTTGTCATTAATCAAGCGATGACTGTAATAATAAATTTTGCTAGGATGTGATTCTTTTAAGGGGAAGTCGCAAAGCGTTTGTTGCTCGGTATGACGTCATAATACTTATGATGCCATATATAAATAGATTCAAGGGTTCAGCGAATCATAGTTTATTTAATAACTCACATAAACCCCAAACACGTTACACTTTTTTCGGGCAGTCGTGTAAAATACAATCCGTCGTTCTGGAAAGAAAGATTACATATTTTAAGTCTGTTATAAAAAAGCTTCCGCTTTTTAATATATGTTTACTCATTATGTGTAATATTGTGTTTAATTTTTAGAAATTTGATATTTTAAATTTACAATTGAACAGAATTCCATATGAAATTAATTTTATAAATAGAATTGCAACCATTTTGAAAAGCTTTTTCTTCGCGTGGAAGTATCCTCCAGGTAGTAACAGACTATTTCTATTTATTCTACCGCAATACAGTGATATTTAGGGCGTTCCGGTTTCTAGGGTAATATTACTAGAAGAAATTCGATATCTTACAGCTTCCGCTGACATTCTTTGCCCGAAGTTTTTAACTGTTTAGTTAGTTCAAAGCAGTTTGTTGTTATGTACAAGAGTCGCTTAACGCTAGGTTTCCGACTAGCTGTAAAAATAACTAAAAAGAACTCGAAAGTTTTTAGCAACATAATGCTATAACTAACAAAACACAAACTACCCAGTGGTCAATAGAATAGATTTGATATCGTACATGGCTGTGTTACGTAACTTTGGGACTCATATTCTAAGGGTTTTTTTAACTCCACTTTTATCACAGAATTTAAAGCCATTATTACCTTTACCTTTACAATAGCCATTAATTACCTTGATGCCTTAAAGATAATAATTTCATTAGCTAATAGTTTAAATTTAACAGCTTCCTCCTTAAATTTTTAATTGTTTCCGTTCGCTTCCTATTTCTTTGCCATATGCTATGAGAATCCACATTTTATTTATTAATACATAAAAGACTAATTTCATCGATTGGAATCTTCAAGCGCTTCCTCCTCTTAAATTTTTATGTTGTCGGTCGGTCATTACCGAATATTCTGATATATAATTCACAATTAACTAGCGGGCGCGTGGCAAAAATGAGCGACGAATGAATGAATGATACTTCACCGCCCACGAATCATTCGTTCCGGGACATAATTTGTTTTTGGATCTTAAGAGTAGTCGTTAACTTGCATTGTCTAATGCCAGTGCGAATTTGATTTGATAACGGGTTAAGGATTAGTTTTGACTTATGCTTATATTAACTTATAAAGCTTAAAGTAATGAAATGAAAACGGTAGCAATAAGGAAAGATAATGGCACTCGGTCTGAAATACGAATATGTGAAATGAATGAATATATATGAGAAATTAATATAAAATCATACATTTGTTCTGCTGCTGAAAGAAAGGCAAATAAACAAACCAAGAAGCGATCTTTCGAAATTATATTGTCAGTAAAGATTATATATTTTAACTTTCCTTTGTCTGAGTGCATTAGGTGAAACGTTTCGTCGGCTTGGCGCGGATTGATATCGTCAACCGTTTGCATGATGACTGTTTGAATCTCGAATATCATCGGACACGAACTAGTTGGACATCATCCACTATTATTTATCGCACTGGCAACATCGCCTCAGGCTGTTCGTTTGGCATTTGGCTAATGCCAGATTTCGTCATTTGCGTATTCATACATGAGGTTAAACAATTTATATCAAGCGATCTAGCGTCAGTCGTGTTCGTGAATTATATTCTTGTTTATTCGCACACAATACAGCTTAATGTGATATATAGGGACACAAATACTTCGAACATTTATAAATGTTAATCCTAATTTAAGTACGAGGAAAATTACTATCGACTCTTCTATTCTTCTCTTTTATATTAAATTCCAAATCTTCAAATACGTGTCATTTAGACATTGAAATAAAAGAAATCTTTTTTTTTGGGAAAGTGAAGATAATTCCCCCGATTTAATAATATCAATGGAATATAAAAGCATCATAAAATTAGACCATTTTATGGATTTTAATCGGTTTTATTTCCAATAGTCACGGAAACAAACTCGTGTAGTGTTTGAAACGTCTGGTCTAAATTTAAAATAATAAGCTCGTTTTTTTAAATAAAAATCGTTTCACTTCGTAATGTTTAGTATATCGCGTAAATAGAAGGAAACATGATATTAAATTTTACATCTTTTGACAAACCGGAACAAAGTATTGCTTACATAATGGCCATGTTACATGTTACATGTTAATACAACAGGAAATACTCCCAAAAAGTTCAACTACGTACAGAATTATATGTACTAATAAATAGTGCCTTACTAATTCAAATCCCTTGTAAATATATATCGATCTCGAAATATTGTAAAACTTGTAAAAATACAATAAAAATAATGTAACAAATATGTAAAGGCGAAATGTTTACATCACGCATCTAGACGGATAGCCTTTTAACGATATCTGTCATATTTTATTATGCAACATGTATTCCGCCTGCCGCCACAAATGTATACGATGATGATATGACGAATACGTTAGAATATCATCATCGAGAGATGTTTCCAGAATGATTTCTGGAATGGTCATTTCACCGTTACCACACGTAATCACACTGCATTACCCCGACTCCGCTGCTCCTTTATTTTCCGGTCCTGCATTAAAATAATCGTGGGCCCTATTCGAATTATAACCGAGTTAACGGACCGACATCCGTCGATTAAAATTGCGTCTGGCCGTACTAAATTGCGGTAGAAAATTCCATTTCTGCGGTCCGTAGGCAGTGGACCGCTCCAATTTTACAATTTTAGAGTCCCCGCCAAATTATACGTCTCGGTTCGTGAGCTATTCAAATAGGAATGGAAAAAAGGGTACGGTTTTTATATCTCCGGTCATGTTTTATGAATGTGGCCCTAATTTAAATGGAAGACGGTTTACACGCGAATGCGTTGATACATTGACACGCGAGTCTCGTATTCAACTTCAAGTAAAATATTTCAGTATGGGAATATTCTCCATTAGAATATGCTGCATTTTTAGTTCTAAAGATTAAATGAACTTGAAATTTCAAATGTTTCGCTAATCTATAGCTTTTATTACCGAAAACAACCGCGTTGCAGTCAGATCACATTCGTGACGTCGTCAAATACATTCCTTTTTCTGTATCCAAAACATAATAGATTTTGATTTTCAAATTTATCGTTATAACCGACTATGTATCCTTGGTCATGCGATGGTTATAACTGGTTATAGTAATGCGGCAAATTACGCGTGTTCTATATATATTATAGCTTTGTAAATACAATTTGATAGGATTAACAAATTGTTGGGAACAATGGAGGCGCACAAACGTAAGGATTTACAGCGACAGCGCACGATTTATGTTCGCCTCGCGGTCACGGAGACGGATCGGTCGTGAGCGGCTTGTAAAGCTAAGGGCCGTTCCACATTTCGCCTATCGCCCTAAATCAATCGATTGCGGCGGCCGCATGCGATATATCGCCATCGCATCGCTTTACGGAGGTCTCTGGCACGCATACTAATGTTTATGAATAAGATTGCATTACGAGTCATTTATAAATGTATTTATACAAGTGAACAGAAGGATATACTTATCTGCTTATACGGCAATGGCCTAGTCGATGTAAGATCAAACCTCAACATCGGGGGTTCAAATCTGCATACATTAGTTTGCTACAGATTCGTTCGTTTCAATCCATTTGTGACAATATTGTGGACTGGGCTGACATTTAGATTATAATCAATTTTATATATTTTTTTAGTATCCGAAACCCACGTTTCTGTTGTAATATTATTATTACTAGGAAGAGATTAAACAGTAAATATGTATTGCATCTTCAATGCCATATTTAATAATTAAGTTCTTATTTTACATTACATTAGGCTCGATTTTTTTAACTAAATTCCAGATGATTCTGTGTAGTATAAATTGGATTACTGAAACATATTCCCATACTAAGTGAACGGTAAAAACGTCAGTTTGGAAGTGGCAAACCTTAAGAATACTAAGTCAACTTGTACCAAGGTAACTTTAATTAGTGGCGGCCTCCTTCGACCGCTTTCGCTTAGAAAGAGGACTAAAGACGTCTTAGGTTTAATGTCAATTAGTGAAGTATTTCCCGAGAAGCATGGCTTGGAATACAAACGATCCACTTTATAATTTCCTCTTCGGTCTTAAAGTTCAATTTCACTTGCTCGTGCACACCACTCGAAAACTTTACAAGCGAATTTATAAAATAAATATACGTCAAATTAAAAAAATAATAAGGAATAATTCACACCTGTCCTTAATTGGGATTCATTACCTTTTTACTATACGACACACACACGTTTGTTTTTTTAAGAGAAAACTAGTTTATCCGTCATACGTTACCACGTAAAGAGAAAAGAAAAATGTGTATTTAATGTTGTTTTTTTTTTCGGCCAGTGTCGCGACCTTCACAAGTGTATATCAACTCACTCAAGTGTCAATACAATACAAATACAAGCATTTTTTTTAGATTGATGGGTAACGTCCTTTCTCTAGTATATTTATAGTTCGTAATTTAGTCCAAAAATAGACTTTTTGTTATAACTATTCTTGATATTATTAGATCGGTCATGTCGGGTTTGCTTTAGAACTTGTCGTGTGTTGAGAGATATAGAGATATGACTAATAGAGATTTATTTATTTGTTTGTTTACAACTGAAACGTGATTGCCGACATTTCGTTAAGGTGATCGAGTATTGGACGACCGTCAAATCGTAACTGGCATATCATCTAGAATATTAAGCGGCACGCTAGCTTATGTAACACATAGCTGTGCGCTCAATTAAACGTGTCATGGCTGACGGCTGTCGCTGGTAACCAGCCGGTATACGACAGCTTTGACGCCAGGAACTTGTTAACTTAACGGCATTCGCATTATGATTTCGGTTAACTAATCTTGTCTAACTTAAGTGTTGATGACGTAAACATTAACGTTTACGTCGAGACCGAAAGATATATCATCGAACAAAGAGGAAGACATTGTCAACAATTGTTTGTTTCGTTGTCATACTTTTCATATCTTTTATCTTATGTATATGTTTGTTACTTCAGTGGCTAATTATTATAATTAGAAATCTGTTTTTTCATGTGGCAAAACAAACAATTTAAGATCCTTGTGTATGTATGTGTATAGTAGTGGTAGGAATCTTGCCCGTAACAACAAACAATAAAACATTACAAAAGTCCACGAGCGCAGCGCAGGTATAAATCTGCGCTGCGCTCTTCATCCAGTGATATTAGATTATTTTTTACGGAGTCACTTGATGGGAAGCAATAACCACTGCCCATGGAAATGTGCAACGTCGTACGTTTTGCAGTGCGTTACCGTTCTCAAAGGCGAAACTATTAACTAGGTCTAGATGGTGTAACTCTGTGACTAGAAATCATTCTGAAAACATCGCCCTTTCAAATAGGAAACCAAAAGAATTCCTTGCGAAGCAGTAAGCATAAATACCATGCAGCGAAATAATTAGCAATGAGATGGTAGTTTCTCGGCGATTTTCTGTAAGTGTCGTATCAGTGAGTGTTTATTTGTCATTCTTTTATGCAGCAATAAATGATTATTTGACAGGAAAGTTAAAAAAAAGCAATTAACAACCATCATATCGCCGGAAAAGTCTGGTAAAGTCGTAGGTCTTATATTTAAATCTAAGTCATAATGGATGATAATAACATGCATATTTTCCTCATATTTTAGCATAATAACAAAGCTAACAAAGCTAATTTTAGCAACGGAGCTGGCTAATAGCGAGTGGACGTTGTTCTAATTGCGAACTGGCGTATTTAGTTCGAATCAATCACTTGAATAACCGACGGTTTCGAATGAAATATGGCCAGGGACCCGAACTAGATAATTATGGCTCACGATGTTGCATATAAATTGTTTATGCCTATCTGCTGCCTTGATTGATGACTGCGAAATCGTTCGAACACAGCACTCGGAAAGGGATCTTATTCGAAACTAATTAACGCCAAACTTGTTAACTTAAGTAAAGACACTAAGACCAGTTAATGGAAATGTACAGACAACAAATATTCAATATGTATAATTCATGAAATATACCTAGTACATATTAACTGTTTATAATTTGGTATATTACTTTGTTCTTCAAAGAAATGTATATTAGTCATATAGAATTATAATTAATTAGTATCAAACATTATCATCAAACTTATGTTTACTTTAGAAGTGTGGATGCAGTGTGCATTTGATAGGTTTTGCCGTTTGTTAAATTTTCACAATAGTTTCGAACACTACTCAGTTTTAATGGAGATGTTTAAATGTTTTATTTAAATCTGAATAATAGGTCAAATGCAATAAAATCTATAACCATTCATGTCGTTGTAATGATTAGCACTAGACATGAATAAGCGATTTTACGTATTATATATACGTATATACGTATATACCCTTTTGGTATTAGAGCGTGGCGTATTAACAGACAATTCATCCAGTGTTACTGGATAAATTCTATTACTGGATGAATTATGTGCTCATTAAACGGGTCTCTAATGTAGCAAGTGTTAGTATTTATGTATTAATTGATAATTGACCAGTTGAGATTCGAAAGGTGACAGTGATGTAGTGCTTGCTAGTGTTACGTATTCAGTATTACGTTATAAATAATGGCATAACACAAATCTAGCGGACTGAAATATAATACAACATTGGTATCGTAATGCCAAGCCAATAACTACGTGGTTCCAATAAGTGCCAGTGATCATGATTACACTAATCATAGTCATTATTTGGCTTGTAATTTAAAACATAATACCAACACTAAAACATTGTTGCATTTTGATTTAAAAAGTATTACGGTATTTGTCAATCTAAAGAGATGTAAGTATGATTGACATAATATCGATACATTTTCTGTTATTAATATGCTATAACATATCGCCATAATTTAGGCGTATTAAGTGCGTGATGCTTTGGTATTTGTCGATATAAATATATCGATAACGAGTTTGTTTTATACCCTGAGTCGGACGTTCAGTGCGGCCCGTGCGCCGCTTTTTCACTTGCGGCTAACTGTCTTGTCGGGAAAGGTATGCGATTGATTCGAGCGCGTCCACTGCGCCAGGACTGGTCTGTACCGCTTTTTAAAAGTACACGATTAATATCGATAGTCTGACGTATTGGTATTAAAACCACATTAGCCTTTAATTTCAAGTTTTTTGATCACGTCATCCGCCCCGCCACTGTAATGTTTGAAACTTCGGGAGCTTTACGTATAAAAGCTTGTTTGTTTTGGGAGAGCCGCTTGCTCGTTTGCCAGACTACTCCATATAAAAAAATGTTTTTTTTTTATATGGAGTAGACTGACAAACGAGCAAGCGGCTCGCCTGATGGCAAGCGATTACTGCCGCCCATGGACATTTGCACCATTACAGAACTAGCAAATGCGTTGTCAGCCTTTAAGGGGAGGAATTTTTGAAAAGAGGAAAGGGGTGAGAGGAGAAGAGAGGGAGCGGGAGGCGGAGGAATGGAGGAGATGGAGAGGAATGGACCACCGGCCACCTCACTCGTCGGACGAAACGCGGAAGCAAAAGCACTTCCACTTCACGCCGATTTTCTGTGAGGTCGTGGTACTGATCCTGTTCGAGCTGGCCTAATTAGCCGCGGGAACAGCTGCGTGGCTCTACCACCGTAAAAATGTATATGTATAATAA
>DWHQ01001780.1:0-10277 GCA_018247955.1 Eurytides marcellus marcellus | reverse complement strand
GTGGCAGATTATCTGGCAGACAAGACAGCATTCAATTAAAAACTTCAGAATTCAGAATCAAGATCAAACGTCACTGCTAAATCATAGATTATAAGTAAAGAAATTTAAAAAAAGGGATATCAATTTTTTTATTCTTATCTAAAAAACATGCTAATTAAAAATATAATATTAATAGCTGCTATTTATGAGTTAAGAAATATAATTTTATAGTAATACTGACCATGTATATGATATTACGAATAAATAATACTTGACAGTTAGTCCTAGTGACGTACTTATGATTACAAATTCCTTTGAAAATGGTACTACAAAAAAATCTTAAAGCATTTTATACAAAAGTTGAAAACCACTTACGTGAAAGGGGTATTATTGCTGGGTTAGTGCATTATTGTATTTGGATACGAGAATTATACTTCAAACATTTGTAATCCAATTTTATCTAGTGTACAATTAAAATGTTTTATTTTCCTCATAAATTTGTCTTTAGATTAACTACTAAACTTAAATGTGAAAAGATTTAAAATAATAAGTTATTTGCTAGATTAAAAATACATAACTTTTTCAGAAAATCCGGACGTCACATGAAGTTTCCTTATACTATGTCTGCGAAAATTGCACAATTCCCTATATTTTTCTATATGAAAAATAATAACATTTGGATGTACTATCCATTAGGAATAGTAGTTGGACTTTACTTTATTTCTAAAGTTCACACCTTGTCTAATTCTGAAGAAAACAAACAAAATTGGGCTGAAACTCAAAGAAGAGCTGCTGAAAAGGAAAAACATCATTAAATATTTGCACCTCAACTTTTCTAGCCTTCTTATTTGCATAATTATTACATATCATGTAAGTGTATAAATTGATTATACCTTCGGTCCGGCCCAAACGGCAGTCTTCTTTCCTTAAGAAGGGTTTCTTCAAGACAAATTTCTGAAAGGTACAAGTTCCTACCGTGCAAATGTGCTTATGGCCCGTTATGCCCTACACTTGCCTGCGTTATTTATATTTGCTCTAGTCAATCTCCAAACGTCCTTAAAATAGTCCAAAATAGATTCATCCACATACACGTTACAAACGGTGGTAATATTATTAGTATTTCGGAGATGTCTATCTAGCCACGTAAGTTCTATTGTAAATGGCGCAGGTTCTATTGGAACGGATCACGGGTGGTTGAGATACAGGCCTGACCATCCACCGAAGTTGACTAGGTTAAAACAGCAACATGAAGTAATCTCGAATTTCTATTAATACGTGGTGCCAGTGGGAAAGCATAAACTTTCCCTAGGGTTTATAGGGTGTTCCTATAACAAACTTTTTGATCTTTTTGACGTCCTTTTTTCGCTAGTTGAGATATCTTCAGACTTTTGGACATGTTTTTATTAGGCTTCCTGATTGAGATATAAGTTTTCCATAAACCAGCTCGATCTCTATTATCGAAGTAAGCTTCTTCCTTCCGTCTTCAGCCTTGTCAATAGTGATGTCATTTGTGAACACGTCCTTTATTGCGCACTAGTCTTTATTTTTTTCTATTTCATACGAAATGATCTTATCTTGACTGACGTTGATGCTTTTAGCCTATGCGGCTCTATAAAGCTTCATCGGACCACGAAATGAGTTTCATTAGAAAACATACATGAAACTCCATATCATCATCCTCTCGTATACCGCTTTATACATTTCGCGTTAAAATCTCCTAAATTTACACAACATATTTACACCAGACTTGAGCGTCGTTATAAATGGATAAAGACAAAGACACCTATTCCCACTTCTAGCTCCATTATGTTCTCGCCAGACCTTTCAGTCAATTGAAAAGGGTATTATATATTGCGTGGGCCAAAGTCCTTTTGCGTATTATTGACGCTAAAGGACTTAATCGCTATAATCCATGCGTGTAAAGACGAAGATTCCTATCTATTCTAGCAGATAGAAGTTTCGAGGTGGTAAATGTAAGGGATATGTAAGAGAATGTAAGAAACTGTCCAGTTATTACTGAGTAATTCAATCAAGTCCAAAGGCAAGCTTTTAAATATGTTCGGTACATTAGATTAACTAATTATTTATCTCACTTTATTTTATCTATATGCATATCTGCATATGATATTTTATTTTATGTTATATTAACACAACACATTGTTAGTAGTCATACTTATTTAATAATAATCCAAAACCAACAAAAAATCTTTTTTGTTTAATTTCGTCATGGCACGTATGCTGATCGCCGATAACACTGTCGTACAAAGCTAATGCTAACCCATATTTAAAAATTGGATTTTATCATTTGGACCATTTTTTAAACTTGTTCAAAAACCTCTCGGTTAGTATTATATCAAGGTGATTCGCTATCTATTAAATCAAATGTCAAATGATTGTCATTGTCAAAATAAATCGGTCGCCCTTCGCAGTTGTTTTCTGTTGTTAAATTTACAAGTATATTTTTTAACAAATGAAAATATTAAGAATTTATTGGGATGCGTGACTATTTAATCAGTTTTTACACCTAAATTGAGATAATATGTGGGTCAAACCTCAAGAAGTGTTTATAAAAACTGCACTGTGGTGATTATTATTTACCTTAAAATTACCAGCTTATCTTTTGTTTAAGATGCAAAAAAACTCAATAAGGGGAACTTTCTTTTAATATTTTAATGTTGTTACTTCTCCCAGGGATAGCGATGAAACCACCTTATACTTTGTACTCCAAAGAAGAAAAGGTCATGGAAAATCAAAAGGACTGTCTTCCCTTCTAGTGGGGACTTTGGATAGTGTATGGGATACAAAACCAGCCCCGTACAGAATATTACATCAAACCCCTAATTCAGAAGTCTATTATGGTAAGTTGATCATAAATACTCATTGCTAATTGAAAGTTGTTGACAGTATACATATTGAATATATCTTATTAGATTAGAGACTAAAGTTACACAGAAAATTTGCCTATATATGAACTGTAAAAAAGATAAAGTTCCATATAAAACATACATTTTTTTTTAGTAATAGCTACAGCTCTGACTGAACAAGAGATAAGACAAGACTGGCAGTGGCTGTTTGACAATGTAAGCCCTACTTTGCATTCTTTTGACACTGAAGAAGAAATCACTGAGTTTGTATGTTGCAAAATAAATTCAATTTTAGCAACTGCACAAGAACATTTAACAGAAGGTGAGACCTGCTGTAATTTAGTCATAATATTTTTGTTTTCATTTGATAAATTTAATCTTAGCATAATTTTATATAATTTTACCATTTTTTTGCACTAGATGAAGACACATACAAAAATGTAGATTATCAATTTCACCAAAGATTTTCAATGCCAAAAGATGAAAAATTGGTTTGTTATTATTCTTGTAGGTAAGTAAAGGTTCTTTCCTCTTTCTTTTATAAATATTTTAATTACATATCTAAGAAGTTAAGAGTTATTCTTTCTACTAATATGAAATTTTAGTTTTTTCTACAGATTGTTATTGATTTTTATGTTGTAAACAAGTTAATAGAAACAAGGTTATTAAAAGAAAGTACATATATATTTTTTTATTTGTAAACAAACTTTAAAGATGAGATTTTTCTAAAGAGATTAGTTTATTCATTTATTTTAAAGATAACACGGTTCAGTATAGTTAATAAATTTTTATTTTTCAGCTACTGGAAGGGTAAAATGCCTCGTCAGGGATGGATATATTTGTCAGTACACTACATGTGTTTTTACTCATATATATTTGGAACTAAGACTTCACTAAAGATCAGGTGGGCAGATGTCACAGAGCTGGCAAAAACGAACAGTATATTGTTTCCGGATTCAATCAAAGTTGTGACAAGAGATGGGGAGCATTACTTTACAATGTTTTTGAAAAAAAATGAGACATTTGCCCTCATGCAGCAGCTAGCTAACATTGCTATGAAACAGTAAGTGGTAATCATAAAATAAATGATAAAATGTATTCATAAACAGACATATCAATATATAAACACATTTATAATTGAGTCTTCAAATATCTCATTATTTTTTATAAAATTTTAGGCTGATTGATGACAAGTCGGGTTCTTTTAATATTGATAAAGATCTATTGACCAAACTTAGTAAGAATGTACCAAAAAAGCCTTCATTCCTTAAACGAGATTTAGACGCAAGGAAGCAGTCAAATTTGTATACATTGCGTTTTCGATTACCACATACGGAGAAACTTGATGGTAGTGAAGAATGTACCTTGTGGACACCTTACAACAAGAGATACAATTGGGGCAGATTGTACTTGTCACAAAACTTTATATGTTTTGATAGCAGAGTAAGTATGCAGTTTTATTTGTTAAATAAATTCATTTAATTAACTCATACATATTCCGTAATTCCCCGTCTCGCGGAGGAGCAAATATTTTTTCTCGAAGCAAATAAATGTGCATTTCTACTCCAAACTAATCACTCAACTAACACAAGTTATATGTTTTTATTTATAATTTTCATTATTTTCAACCTTGTGTGTCTGTCTGTGGCATCATAGCCGAGGTATGGACCGATTTTGAGGTGGTTACTTTTGTTTGAAAGTTGAAGGGATCCAGGTGGTTCTTAGCTATAAATGATACATTCAGGCATTTGATGATCATCAGCTTATATCTTACTTTTAGAGGTTTTTATATCCAGGGGTTACTTAAAATTGTTAATTTTATTTATTAAAATACACAAATTGATGAATGTATATGTTTTTAATACCAAATGTGTGAGAAGGACAAATCCACAAATACATTATTACTTTATAATATTAATATATGTAGGTTCATAACAATTTATAATTTCTAAAGTCATCATTCTCACATCTGGCGGCGATATCTAGTATTAACATGAAACAGTTTCTTTGCTTGTACATACTGATGATGTATTGTCCATTGTCGATCGTCATACATTTTATGAGTCACAGTAAGCCGCGCGCTGAGTGTTCAATAGGCGCTTTTCAAAGTCGTTATCATAAATTATTCGCCGTACTTAGTTATCTCACATGCCTGTTCTATTGTATGATGCATTTTGACGCTGGTGCTATGGCACATTTCACAAATTATTACACTATTAACTACAGGCTTCTAACGATACATTTCCTACCAGTTTTTTCAAAAAGTTGAGTCAACTCATGCATGTCCAGTTGTAAACATGTACTGACTGCTCACAGAACATTGTAGTACTTTCTCTTCTAAGAGCACGTCGAAACTATACCGCGTAAGTGCAACCAAGTTCTGGGGCGGTTATTACCACATCAGCAACCGATAGTCCCAACAGTCGGGTTCCTTATATATAATATACAAACAATCCCAAAAAATTGTTATTTCACGCATGTTCTAATGCAGAGGTTCCCAAACTTTTTTGTGTCGTAGATCCCTTGCCATGTTTTTCGGTTTTTAATAGACCCCCTACTTACTTGATATTATTTTTTTATAAATTTTTAACCGTAGTGAAGTTTAGTGTTAAAAACTTAAAGAAAAAACACATGTTAAGTTTTATACTGTAATGTATATCTTTATATAATGTAAGTAAATAGGCACTATCAGTGTATGTTGAGATCCACTATCGTGGACCCCCAATTTCATTTCATGGACCCCAAATTTTTTTTCGCTGACGTAGACCCCTTATAAGTTGTCATAGACCCCTGGGGGTCTATATAGACCACTTTGGGAATCTATGGTCTAAATCATTATTGTAAAGGTATTTTTCACAATCAATGTGCAAGTAGATTGTTGTCTATTACGTTTTGCACACGTAAATCTATTAAAGTAATTAAAATTTCCGTTTCGTTTCTTTATCTTGATAACCCAACCAGTATCCTACGAGAGTGAGCTGTTTTTTTTTTAAATAAAATTATAGTTAAACAATAGTTTAGAAAAGATGCATTTAGTTTTGCCAATGTGATAATCACATGAAATTAAGGAAACCCAATCACTTTGTATGTAAATTTAAATAATATCTGACTATAAAGATGGATACCTCAATTTGATCAACCTTTTCATATTATTTTCCCCGGTAAGAATTGACCCTCCATCATTTTCCATTTTTTCCAGAATTTATTGATTATGCAAAATATGATTTTATCAGAAAGCTTTCATTTGCTTTTATTTTGAGATTTGTCTTCATGGGAAGTACTTACTTCTAATGTATTTCGCTCTGATTGGAATGTCAATGTTAAGGAGCTTCTCAACGGCTAAGCTGTAGCATTGTTCATTGCACATCATTGATACGTAGTCAAGCCTATCAAAATAAGGCAACGCTTGCGTGTAGGTTTTGTATTCAATCAGTTTTTCAGTACCACGGTGGAGAAGGCCAATGTGGGGATCAGCTGCTCGCACAGTCTGAAAAACATTTTAAATATTTTTTTTATTAAGAATGTTCTCCTATTTACTAAACAACCCATATTTATTTGTGAATAGCCAACTTTGTATTTTCTTTTGTAGTGATTTCAATTGTAGTGATACATACTCCTGCAAAACATGGATTGTTGCGCTGTGTTGTAGCTATTAATTGTGCAAAATGAGAAGAATGATATCATAAGCTCATAGTCACTGTCCCGGTCTTCATAAAATCTGTTTGCCTACTTAAGTTTAATTAGTTTAAACAAAATGAGTTGGGAATCCTCTGAGAAACTGTTGAGGTCAATACCTACTTTCGAAATTAATCTTAGTATATATTGTCGCAAAATACAAGATACAATCATCACCATCCTAATGACTGCCAGGCTAGTGCCTTAAGCCATTCTTTTAAAATTATTTTTGGCCATATATGACTAAAATGTTGAATTGTACTTGTACTATTCCAAAAAATTGTACACAACATCAAATTCTTAAGCCATGGATTGAAAAGCGGCCAGATTGAGAACATTCTTCCATTTAACTATGACAGTAATTTTTAATAATTACCTCACCATCCAGTTCGAGGACAAGACGAAGTACACCATGAGCGGCTGGGTGCTGCGGCCCAAAGTTCAGAACCATGTTACGCACTTGCTTTTCAGTCGGAGCCACCACACCTTGTATAAAATAAATTACATATTTTATTGAATGCAATAATTGAAATTAAACTTTTTGTTATGAAACAACACATATTTTATAAAGTGAAATTGCAAAAAAATTTCATGACAAAGAGCATTATAGAGCAAAAATCATCACATCAATGAAACCACAACAAGAACAATTTGCGCATGGGTCTGACAATGCATGTTTGTTCTCTATCTTAATCAATCAGCACTTACACATGGCACACGCCAAACAATCCGAGCTACATCAGTATCTGTATGTGGATGTTCCACATACTTTTGATGCAGAACCAAATCAATGCAGAATATCCATAATGACAGATACATATACAGTACTCAACGGTAGAATAAATGGCAATGCAGAGATACTACTTTAGGCACACTCTAATTAGGAGAATTACCACATCTAACACAAATATGTTAATAATAACATATTTTAAAACTATAATTGAATGGCATTACATCACATACCAAATGTACATGGTGAAATTTTCTTTTTACAGTTCAGTTTATGTCCCATATTTGCATTCAGAGGCTTATATTATACATTCAGAATAGTTGGCATAATACATCCAGGATTGAAACAGAAATATGAGATTTTATATTGCTTAATTTATAAACTTTACCAATTTGAAGCAATAAAGATATTATGGTGTTAGTTTCATTATTTTTTAAAACAAGTGTACAAATTTTCTTTGTTGTCTATTGTATTTTCTAGACAAATGTACTGTTAATGAATTTATTTAAAATATTGTCAGCTGTTGACTTAGTTTTTTTTACATGAACTTCTTATTTTCTTTATTGCTACTTAAATGCAATAAACTTCAATTTACTTACTGTTGTATGGTAAGTGTTTAATAAGAGATGTGACTTCATCTGGATACATAACAGCTCCCTCGAATTGCTTAACATATTCTGCATCGGGCATCCAACGGTGGGCATTTCTGTGAGAGCTACAAGAAAAGTATCTTCTTAAAAACTCTAAACGTCAATGTAATTTTCAAATCCATAGTCATAATATTAATAATAAAATTTGTATTAGTCACACCCTTTATTGTTAATGTTTGTGATTTTAAAAAATGAGTACGAGAAATAAATACTGATAACATTTTTAATAAAACATACATAAAACTGTATAACCTATAACGTTACATAATAATAAATATTATTATAAAGATATTTAGGCAGTTATTTTAATTTTGTACTATGTCATAACTCACTTCACATTACTAAGTGCTGGTAAATTAGTCAATAAGGCTTTTGTTTGGCCCAAATTTGCGGATTTTCGCAGCAAAACATTGAAAATCGAAGCCATTTTCAGACTATTACGTTACAATTGACGTTATCGTGCGAATATCTTCTGACAAATCTGTTACGAGTCAATAAAATGTATAAAATGAAAAAGAAATAATAACTTTTGTTTTAATTATACCACATTAATAACAATCGATTTTAATATTAAGAAGAACTTTTTATGTACACGCTACAGCACTAAAGTAAAATTTGTAATAATATGTACAAGTGTACTTCATAAAAAGGAACAGCACGTAAACGTCAAATGCAACGTCAATACATATGATGTTGATGCGTTCGTAAATAAATAATTTATATGCAGAGCCTTTACATTGTATATTAAAGCATATTATTACATTAAAGCAAAACACTGGATCTCGTAAAATAAATATTCAAATATGCATATTTTTATAAATCATTAAAACAAACTTTAGGCTAGTATCAAGGGCCTCTTGGAAAAAGGTTCGAATTTCAAATGGCACGACGCGATTCAAAGGCCATTCGGAAAGAGGATTAAACCTCGTCTTGAAGCGCAATCGATAGTGTACCAAACTGGAGGAGGGTTTCCCTTGTAATATTCATTTTAATCGCGAAGAACTATGCTTAATCAACATTCAGGTGGATGGGATGGGCAGATGCTTGATAAAACCAATAAAAGCACGACATAACTGGTTCAAAAGCCAGTAGGCACAACGGTATTGTGTGCAGGCTGCGAATCGGGGACCTCGCGTTCGTCAGCAGATGCGCTATGAGGAGTGTATGTTGATTAGTGAGTGTTGTGTAACGCGAAGTCGCACCTGCATTACCGTCGTTAAGGAGTGGCAACGAGTCTCCACGTGGTCTTTAGGGTGGTTCGAAAATGTTGTTTGCGTTCTCTTGTAAGGGCACAGTTGTAATGCACAAATAATTTATATCACGTGTTAATGCTGTGTTATCGGCATCGTTTATATGCTTATAGGGGCATCGGAATTTCGGGGTGCACATCCTTAGGTAGGTGCAGAGTAAATTCCAAAAGAACTTACCGACGGATTACAATAGCTTTTAATTTTTTCAAAATGTCTAAGCGACATTTCTTTGAAATTTATACGTAGTATGAAGATTTTTAAATCTTGATGCAAAGCGGCCTTGCGTATGTAATAAATTATGAGACGGAGGAATTTATTTTATACTACTTGAAGTAGTCTCAAGTAGGTTTTGGGATGTCTGCGAAGCATACGCTTGCATATGTCATAACGGATGGATGCCCGTTTTGAACAAACTGTATTTTTGCTGCGAGTACTAATCCGTGTAGAAGACTGATCCTTCGATAGGTAGGCTTGTATAGCGTATGCGAGTCTATGCCTGGCAGTCCTAAGGAATATAACTTTTATATTAAGCCGTTGTGCTAATCTTTGTCAAAAACATTCGCGACATCAAGGTGTATACGAAATTATTGCATTAAAATCGTAGTTTGAAAATATGTTCTCTATTGATACTGTGTGGTTGAAGGACATTGGACAAAATTTTGTACGCTTCGCTTTTGAAAACATAACACAACAACAGTTGACAACGACGTCACCTAGATATGTTGTATACATTGGGTTTACCGAATTATATTCCGCAACGGAGTTTTGACCTTCTGTAACTAGTTAAATATAAAGTCCTTCGGTCCTTTCTAATTTATTTCGGGGTTCTTTTAACATTCGCTAAGATCGCTCAATGCGTATTGAAACTGCCCTGGAAGACTACAGCGAACGGTCATGTATAAAGCGGTTTTGTTGTTGTATAAAACCCACGCGATTTTAAATTTGTGGTATATGACAAGAAGCCAAACAAACTGAAAAGTAACGCAAACTGGAAAGAACAATTTTAAAACGATGAGTTCCAAAATAAAGATGGTATAGTCCAAGATTATTTATTGTTCTTTACAAACGAGCAGAGTTTCGACTTAACTAAATGCATATTGTATGTATATTTTAACTAATTATATATAAC
>DWHQ01001779.1:0-10277 GCA_018247955.1 Eurytides marcellus marcellus | reverse complement strand
CCCTCTTCTTTATATTTGTAGCTTCGCCTTTATATTTGTCACCTCACCTTTCAGCACTACTGGCTATAACGACCACTGCCACGGATGCTTTCGTTTTTAAACGCAGAATAACACAGCCTGTATGTATACCCCACTGTTGGGCAAAGGTCTCTTCTGTATGGAGGGTATAACAGACACGGATCGGCAGTTTATCGTTTCTTTGATATGTAGGGCTCTTCAAAATGTTCTATCAAATTAGCCTTTGAAGAGTTTGTAAATCAACAGTTCAAATTGCCGATTGCAATAAACATATTTATTGGGGCCGCCACGGGTTTTACAACACAGCTTGCTCTTGTGTATATTGATTTGATGGCAAGCACCTAGATATGAAGCAATCACAACTCATAATTACTAACTTGAATCTCTGGGCCATCTTGTAATCTACCAGAACAATAAAAAGAAAGTCAGAAACCGGATGGTAAGCTACTCTTTCACCTATACTGTAATGATAACAGTGCCACTCAGCGTTTTGAACTAACTAAACGGATATGAACACTATAACTTGGCTTGTCCTTCCGTTCGATACCGATAGATATTAAGTTGATAAATCACTATGACCAAAAATAATAAAATGTAGTATTGTCCTTCAAACACATGATAATGATTTATTTGTAAAACAAGGTCTACAAGCATCTTATATCGCTATATTTTATTCATATTCCAGAGTATGCAAATATATTCTTTACTTCGCTTGAGAGTTGCCTTGTTACAATTATCGGAGGGAAGTTTCGTAATGTCGAAGTAATAAGTATAGTAAGACATATCGCACAGTCATTTCTTAAATAACTTTGTGTTGAGTGTTTTCATGTCAATAAAAAGCTTGTTGAAGATTTTAGGTGCCATACAGAAAGTGCTTTTATTCATAAGTGTTGTGTTTCTTCGGACATATAGTTTAAAAATATCACCTCGGCTGCGTCCTTGGCACGTATTGGGGAAAAGTATCAACTACTACTATGACATAAAACAACTAGCGAGGGCGGACTCTATAGCTATTTGTATAACGTTCGTGGTTGGTCCGTGCAGCGTGCACGTGCGTGCATCTGTGGGAGGTGTCCGCGGCAAGGGCGGCGTGCGGTTGGCTAGCGGCCTTGGCGGCGCGCAAGCCCGAAGCTCTGAAAGTGAACGGCCCTTCGCTCATCGCCTCTGCGCTGCGCTGCATTGGTCAGTACACATCTGCTGGCGTCTTAATAATAATAATAACCCTTTATTGCACAACACATGTCATTTACATAACATACTATATAATTACAATGATTAAAAGCACCTTATTAGGCATAGCAATTTGAGGAGAGAGGATTAATATAAATATGCCTCTTTATCTTCCTATTTATTATAAAATGTCAAACCCTTAAACCGTAACGTAAATAAATTTATTTTATACAATAATAAGTGTAACAGTGACAATAATTCGAATTGATTATGTACTGAAATCGATTATTCTTTGTATTAAATTGTATAATAATGATTTAATTGAATCACATCATACTCACACATCAATAATATGATGCAATGTCAAACGTATAATTATGTCAATTTACATTTTTTAATCTGATTAATGGTCATTTTATTATCATTTTGAATAATTATTTATTTGGATATATGTTTGTCCTCCATAAATTCTTTTATTGTGTAGTAGGACTTATTATTTAATATACTCCTGCATGCTATAAAGCGGTAGGACTCGTTACAAACACACTCCATCAAAATATGGACTAAATCTTCTGGTGTACCGCACAAGGAGCAGTTTGGTGACGAAACCAATTTTTTTTTGTATGGAATGAGACCTGAACGAAGTCTCATAATAATTATTGATTTTTTTACGAGATATTTTACAATTTTCTATCCATGGAATCTTACAAGGTTGAGGCTGAGCGTAGATTAAAGTATTCTTTCCATATGATCCGACATATTTCCCTAATAAAACCAATGCAATCTGTATAACAAGGCAATACATTAAATTCAATGCCGTCAGAGGCAGCCTGTTTAGCTAACATATCTACTCTTTCGTTATATTCGATACCACAGTGCGACGGTATCCACTGCAACTTAACAAAGTTGGAGCTAGAAATCAGTCTTATAAGGCTGTCCAGGACTATATAGGCTGTCGGTGAACCTCGCAAACCCGAGGTACATCGAGCCAAATGCTGGAGTGCACTTTTAGAATCGGTCAGAATAACTATGTTCTTTTGTTGCAATGACATAGCATAAGAAAGAGCTTCGGAAATTGCCATAAGTTCTGTTCCCATTGTACAGATATCATTATTTATTTTAAATTGTGCACTAATATTAGTTTGAGGATCGTAAAATGCTAAACCAGTTCCATTTCTAACTTTGGATCCATCAGTAAATAGTTTGTAGTAATTTTTATAACAGTTATTTAAAAGGCTCAAACACTTAGTTTCTAAATAATATCTATTAAGCTGGCGCTTCGCAGAATCTACACCCGGAACATTCAAGTAAATAATATTGCTTAAATCTATGTTAGTGATCCAAGTGCTCATAGTAAACATTTCTAATAGGTTACATTGATAAACTTCTATATTTTTAAGCTGTTCATGTAAGTTAAGTAACAAAGGTATTTTTTTATTTCTCCAATATGAATTATTTTTACTTTGTTCTAGTTCCCATAATAGTTTAATAGTTATATTATCTTTTTTTGATTTACATTTTAATAGAAATTTGCCTGCCAAATAATATCTTCTAATATGTAGTGGGGGTAGACAGAGTTCACTTTCCATTACATGTATAGGAGTTGTTTTAATGAAACTTCCAATTATCCTTAATCCCTGATTTTGAAGTTTATCCAATTTAGAAATATTTCTTAGGCAACTATTATCATATAAAAAACTTCCATAATCGAGCCTACTTCGAATAGTGGCAATATATAACCTTCTTAAATGTTTCGGATGCACGCCCCACGCAGTGCCAGCTAACACTTTCAAAATATTCAAATATTTAGAGACGCTCTTTATTAATTCACTAATATGTTTACTCCATTTTAGAGAACTATCCAGCCACATGCCCAAATATTTCACATCGCGCACTTCTTCTAACGGATTATTATTAATGCTAATTGATAAAGTTTGTCTATACGGTCTCTTTTTAAAAATGCAAATTTTAGTTTTATACGGCGAAATGTCTAAACCCAAATCATTAAATGAATTACACAATATATTTAAGGCTTCTTGCATTTTATTACATGCATAATTAACATTTTTATTTGTTATGTAAAGAGCGTAATCATCGGCATATTGTGAAATTGTCAAATTGATGTTAGAATTAAATTGTTTGCACACATCAATAGTAGCAATATTGAAGAGTAGTGGTGATAGAGGATCACCTTGAGCTATGCCGCGACTCGAATACCTCATAACTACCTGGTTCTCTACTTGAATGTTCAAATGTCTTTCGTTTAAGTATGACCAAATATATTTACACATTTTAGAACCAACACCTAATTTATCCAAATTTAAAAGCAAACTTGTGACATCAATATTGTTGTACGCATTATCTATATCAATGAAACAACCAAGAGTAACTTGATTCTTAGAGAAACCAGTCTGTATTCTTGTTATTAAATTACTAAGATTGTCCAGGCAAGACATAGTCTTTCTGAATCCAGTAGTCTCTTTGTAGAAAAGATTTTCTTTTTCTATGTACCACTCCAATCTGTTCCTTAACATAGAATTAAAAAGTTTGCAAAAGCAAGAAATCAAAGAAATTGGACGTAAAGCTGATAAAGATTGAGGATTACGACCTGGTTTTGATATCGGAAAAATACGAATTTCTCGCCATTGAACAGGCACAAAACTTATCGTGTAAAATAAATTAAAAAGTTGAAGAAGAAATTGTAACGCGTTTTCTGGTAAATGTTTTATCATAGAGTAAGACACATTGTCGGGACCCGGGCACGAATCTTTAGCTTTCACACAGTTAATTAGTTCACATAGATTGAAAGCAGAGTCGAGTTTTGTATTATTCGATAAAATAACCGGATAGTTAGGGCATACAAAGTCAGGAGTTAAGCTACGCAAAAGTTTAGTTGCAATTGATTCATCGATATATTGGTTAGAAGATCTGTATCCTTTCATCCATTTCATTTTTTTCCACATTTCATTTACCGAAGTAGTTTCATCAATGGAAGAACAAAAGTCAGCAAACGATTTCATTTTAGCTTTTCTAATTAATAATTGAGAGTTACTTATTTTTTCTTTTAACTTTAGCAAATTATTAGGAGTTGGGTTTTTCCTAAATAAAGTTAAGGCCAGCCGTCTTTCTGCAACTGCTTTTGACAATTCTGAATTCCAATATGGTTTTGGTTTATATTTTTGACAGGGTATTTGTTTTATTACATTCCAAGGAATATACCTATCAGCGGCCTCGTTAATGACATTTAAAAACAAGTCATAGCACTTTTGCGGTTCATTATAAATCATATTAACATTTAATATTCGAATTTTTATAAAATTACGATAACCTTCCCAATCAGCCTTTTTGTAATTTCTCTTCTTAACAACCGAAGGTGTAATATTACCTGACAGACTAATTTTAATTATTAAATGATCACTACCAAGCGATTCATTAGTTGTTTTCCAATCAAAATGGTAAGCTATGTCTGAAGATGCAATTGAGATATCTGGAGCAGATTCCTGTAAGATTCCATTTACATATTTAATTCTAGTTGGTTGGCCATTATTAAGTGTTACAAAATTATTATCCATTAAAGAATCAAAGATGTTGTTTCCTCTAAGATCAGTCTTGCATGACCAATTCGAGTGATGTCCATTAAAATCTCCCAGGATAAGAGATCTCCTAGTTTTAAATGAAAAAATTTCATCAAATTCAGTTCGAGAGATTCGTATTGAAGGTGGACAATAGATTGATAATACATAATCGAAAAAAGAACAGTTAAATATTTTAACACAAATTGCTTCTATTCCATAGTTAGAGAATTGCACCGGTACCAATTGAGATTTTATAGATTTATGTGTGAATATTGCAACTCCACCATACGAATCTTCTCGGTCCTTACGAAATACATTGTAATCACTTACATTAAAATTAATTTTAGGATTCAGCCATGTTTCATTCAAGGCTACTATATGAATTTTTTCACGATTTAACAATTGATCAAATTCTATTTGCTTCGCTTTAACACTTTGAGAGTTCCATTGAAAAATGTTAATTTGTTGTATTATATACCGAACATTGTTTTGAGAGGCAGATCCCACACATACTCTCCTACGGTTGGTATCAACCATTCAATGAATAATGACACTGCTTGGATAATTTTATCTTTTAAATCTCCTTGAGAGGTGCGAAAGACTGAGCATAACTTATAAATCAGATGTCTAAAGCTAATTCTATGTTTGTATTCCTCTCTTTTTCCCTTTTCACACCTTCTCTCTTCTTCTTCTAATTCATTACTGTTTTTATCCTTCTCTGCTTCTGATTCAGATGTTACAGTCCAGTTGATTGCTTCTTGTTCTTTATTTTTCATTGTCTTATTGCTTTTTTTCTTTCTTCTATCACTTGTAGGTATATTTCCATCAACTATTCTTATGTTTCTATCTTCTTTCTGTTCCTTTGAAGAATGCTGTGTAAATTTGGCAGCATCAGCATAAGTCATAACGTCGTGCGGTTTTATCGAAGCGGGTTCACAGGCAATTGTATTAATTGGTTGACGCTCTGTTTGTGGTCGAACTGTGGGGCATTCTGGCGGAACATAAATTTCTAATGCCTTTCTATAGGAACAATTAAATTCAGCCATCAATTCTCTTAATCGTTTTTCTTTTATAAATACAGGGCAAGATCTATCTAACGATAAATGATTACCATTACAATTGACACACTCAAATATCGTAGTTTCGCAGTTATTGTGATTTTTCTTACATTTTGGACAAACAGTTTTTGTGGACGGGCATACCCGTACTGAATGCCCAAACTTCCAGCAATTGGAACATTGGGTAACCGGAAAAACATAAGGTTCCACGTTAATTTTCATATCGTAAATATAAACAAAGGCAGGAAGAGATGACCCTTTAAAACCCAAACGAACTGACTCACTGTCCTCCCATCCCTTACGATCTTTACTTCTACGCTTTAAGCGTTTCACTGTCTTCAACTCAGAACTACATGTTATCACTTCAGAGATTTCTTTTTCACTTAAATCTAACTCGATATTTTTGATAACTCCGTACGAAGTAGCAACCTCAAGTGGTTTCTGGAATCTCCATCCAAGGTCTTGCAGTGGCTTGCAGTTAATTATTTTTTCCGCGCTGACAGAACATTCAAATTGTATAAAAACTTTATAAGGGTTTACGTACTTCACACGGCATATATTTTCAATGTTATGGTATTTTAATAATTTTGCAAGCGCAAATTGTTTCGGTAACTTTTCAAGAGAATTAATGTAAATATCTACTTTTTGTGAAATTCTTTTCCCATTTCTTCCAATCATTAACCATGTTTCTTCTTCATCAATATCCCGACCACGTTTATTATACGACGATCTTAAATTTACTTCATCTGCAATAGTCATATTTTCTTCGAGTTGTTTATCTGCTTGCAAAGGTATCGCCTCAAAAACATTGTCGCACTCATTCAAATTGTTATTCATCGAGTTCTCGGAATTCTCGTTATCGCTTGCCGACGCGTCCACGTGCGGGCGGCTCGACATTTCTCGGCTCACTGAAATATCTTGTGTTACAACTGCTTTTTACATCCATAAATTTTACACGGACAAAAGCCCAGATCTGGATCAATTATCTGTAGTTCGTACAAATATTTCTCCCGGGTGGGAATCGAAACCACGATCCGCTACGTCGAAATCAATATCTTAGCAACCGCTTTAAACAGGTCATCAACAGATAGCACACCATGGGAATGATGTGATCGCCTTCAGGCTATCACAAGATTCAAATTATAAGAATTGTTAACATAATTTTTTCATTAACAAAAAGTGAGTCCCGCTGAGTTTTTTTCGCCAGTTCTCAGGACCGAGGCATTTTTTTTTCCCGAACAGGTTCTACCTGTTCATTAGACGTCAAAAGTGATTGTAAACCAATCCAATTTGACTTTGACATCAAGAAACATCTCTGAGTGACGAGTGCAGCGCAGGGCCAGGCTATTCGGAACACCCACTAATTTGACTAATATCTATTCTAGTATTCATCCAGCTAATAGCTAACCGAATTGTTGTTTTGAATTCGCTTAATTCAATAGATTTGTCGCAGAACCGATGACCGTTGGGGTAAACGCGTTCTGGAGTGGATACCGCGTCTTGGCAAACGCGGTGGAGGACGCCCTCCGGCTAGGTGGAGTGACGTCATTCGAAAGGTGGCTGGCAGCGGTTGGAAACAAAGAGCCCAAGATCGAGCTCAGTGGCGTGCCATAAGAGAGACTTATATCCAGCAGTGGATGAAAAACTGCTGATAATGATGATGATGAATAGTTTCCACCCACTGTTAACGAGAGCGTGACTTCCACATTAAACCGCCGATGGTAGCCATTCACCACTAATTATAATTATAGCAAGTGATCCGAGGTCTGCGCGAGGTCGCTCTCAGTCGTCCGCGAATAAATTTTACGCCTTCGATGCCTCGGTAACGCAGTAGGTGGGTGCAGTTCAGACGCCCCGGATTCGAAGTTCCTTTAGCCACGATAAATACTTACCCCATTCGATAAGCTCTATAAGAGGCATAAAATTTGTCCGATAATCCGATCTTTGACCGGCAACATCCTAGCTAAATTGCAAGCGTTGTTCATTCTTTCGAATCTGCGTTTTCGTCTTTGTAAAATTTATCAAGTTTGACAGTGAATCTACAATGATAGAAACCTATTTACGTTAAATAAATTGACATGGAATGCGTTCTGTTTAATTATGCTATAAGTCGCGATAGATAAAGATTTACTTAAATTACCTCGTTATGTGATGATTGCCTTATAAATGAATATTTCGATTAAATTTTTCTAATCAAAAGGAACTCTATTTTAATGACTATTTAATTGTACGGATTGCGTAGTTGTTGAAGTGGCCTTGTAAACTGCTATTATTCAACGTGTTGTGGGTTGGAACCTAAGGCGGAACGAAAATTATGTCATCTACGAACCGCCCTAAGTTTAGGTGCACTTTGTATGTGAACAGTTTGCCGCAGTTGCTATCGCAAGTCGTGGGTTCGATTCCCACCCGGAAAAAGTATTTGTACGCACTACAGATACAGTTCCGTATCTGAGCGTTTAACAGTGTGAAATTTATGTCTGTAAAAAGCCCTTGTAACTCGAGATATTTCTATCGGACAAACGACCAGATCCGCAACAATCATCTGTAGTTCGTACAAATATTTTTCCCGAGTGGGAATCGAACCCACGACCTGCGACGCCGAAGCCAATAGCTTAACAACAAACATGTAATCAAATTTTGATAAAATTGCAATAATGTTATTAATTCTAGCAATAATTGAAGAAAACAGTCATTTATTTGTATTAGCCATTCAATTATGAATTCGTGTGAGGCCCCAACGTCCGCCTGTCTAAATCGAAACGAAAAACCCGAATAGGAACGCGGCGGCCTTAACCCTTCGGCCGTCGACCTCTCTGATGCGATTATAATTATACCACACCACGGACAGTTTTGTAAACATAGGGTCTGTGACGCAACTAGCACCATTTCCTACGACGCCTCTTTTCGAGATGGACCAGGATTTTTTGTTGCACCGCTCTGTTATGCGGAAGATGGTGAGATCATTAACTGCACCATATCAGTTAATTTTCCTTACTAAAATCGATACCACAGTGAGGGGCTTGTTGCCACAAATGGTTAGTAAAACACCAGTAGCACAAAATTTGTTAAAGGTTTATTGTTATATATTAATGTGGCATATACATAACCAAAAACCTATACACCTTTTTATTTTTCGGGGGATGATTGATGATCCCCCCGATCATCAATCATCATAAATTCCTATACTGTCTTCCGGGGAGAAGACAGGATTATGTGGTATTGTACCAAAACACATAGTGTTTGTTTTTTTGCATTGCCATAATCACTAGACACCATCTATCTGATAAGAACTTGGTGAAACGTAGACAAGTTCTTCTTCATTTGACTATATCTAGATAGATGTAGATCAAATGAAATCGAAATGTTTTTGGATACCAGGTGAATCACTAGACGCCTTAGTCGTTGACATATGGCATAACTAATTCCATGCCATTAATTTTGTACGCCATCAGCGCTTGAGAATAATACCCTGCATCGCATACTCGAAACAGCTGTTTTTGGATCACATAAACTTTTGTTCCGCGTGGAGATCGAGCCCACCTTTGACAAACCTATCAGCATCGCTAACGAGGAGTTTGCCAAACATACACAAACATGTTGGCACACAATACATTCCATACGTATCGTTAACATCAGACTGCCGTTCGAATCGGTTTCGGCGTGACCAAAACAAGCCACCGTATCGCCCGCCGACACGTCAGGCGGGCCCTTGACTCCGGTTCGTGACACCGGGCCTTTAGCCTACAGAAGGTGTAGTAAAGATTTCGTTTTCGTTGGATGCGTGACAGCCGGCTCGCATGTCTGCACGGCAGCCCATTCAGCCTGTCTACATTCGCCCTGGTCATTCACTCGTTCGCTCTTTTAATTGGCCGCTCGTATGTTCAAACCCTCCGTCGATCTTCCCTTGATTAGGTCGTACGATAATGACCCGGTGCGGTTGGCGATTTGGTAATGGCTGGATGTGACTCCTCTTTGCGCTTCTCAATTGTTTTCATTTCTCTCGACGATTTGGAAATGGCTGGAAGGGGCTCCGCTTTACGCTTCTCAATTGTTTTCATTTCTCACGACGTATCATCGGATCATATCTTCGGAAGGTCTTCATCGTTGCGAAGTTATAGTTTTATCAGGGCCTGTTCTAATAACTTTAATTTAATATTTTACTATATGTTGAATTGCATTAATATATTTTTGAAGTGATAACTTTTAGGAGGGTAAACCGCTTCGTAACGTAACTCGTAACGGCTTCAGTTGACAGTTTGACAGGTTGACCGTAAGTTGACAGCACATAACCTAAAGCTTTTGAAAATTTTTGTAGAAAATAAAATTATTAAACAATTTTAATATTAAATAGATCAGTTTAAGTTATCACTTCTGTCAGGCGTCCCGCGACGCACACTTTTTTTTTAACTTATTTGATTGAGTGCACCTACCTTTCCATTTCTCCACCTTCTAAATG
>DWHQ01001778.1:0-10281 GCA_018247955.1 Eurytides marcellus marcellus | reverse complement strand
TGTTTCATCAGAAGATATTATTAAAACTCGCAAGATCTTAAGCTTAAAAATAACCGGTGATCTTCGGGGGATGTCAGTTAAATTATTAAATTTTAACTGACAATGCCCCACAATTATCTTTCATTTTTAAGAAATGTATTGATACCGGAATATTTCCCTACCTGATGAAGCTTAGCAAAGTGGTACCATTGTTTAAGAATGGCGATAGACTTGAGCCTAGCAACTATAGTTTTACCGTCCACGAGAAAGGTTTTCGAAAAAATTATCTTAAACCAAGTAACGGAGTTTGTCTATGGTAATAATCTCATACATAGTACGGGTTCATCAAAGATAAATCAACAGCAGATCCGGATGCTAAGCTCTTTAAGCATATTTTTAACGCATAACGGGAGAAATCGCAGAATGCAATAGGGGTATTTTGCAACTTATCCCAAGCCTTTTTTAAATTATTATTGAAATTAAACCACTATGGAATACGCAGCGCTGCGCTTGATCTTGTTGCCTCTTAATTTTTCTATGGAGTAGGCGGGCAAACGAGCAGGCGGCTTACCTAATGTTAAGCGATTACCGCTTCCAATAGAGATTTGCAACATTACAGAACCCGCAAACGAGTAGACAGCCTTTAAGGTGGGAATTTTTGGAAGGGAGGGAGGGGGATGAGAGAAAAAATACGGAAGTGTTTTTAAACTTAATATGTGCTTAAACTTTATTTGTACGTGATTTTGGAGTGGCTAATAAAATAAATCAATTACGCTCACAGGCGTTTGTAGAATGGAAGTACCTATCCCAATTCTGGCTTAAGCACTGTAGACCCTCTGTAAATCTGATAGCACCTGATAAAGGGAGCCAACAGCGAAATGCTGTGACTTATATACTGAACCCTACTGAAGAAATAACCCAACGCGTACAAGAAGTACTTAACTCTTACGGAGTAGCGCCAAGATTTGCACTATCAAAGGATGCGATTTTTGCCTCTCTTCCGTCATTCACGTGGAAATCGAGAGGTAATGAGGTACCCGGAAGAAAGCCGCGGAATGAGCCAGGTAGGCCACTACAACCCTATAAATTCACCGCCCGTGGCTAGAGCACTGAAGGTCTTTCTATGTCTCCTTGTAGTCTCAAAGGCATAAAAATAGACCATTGTCAATAGCAGTTACCTAATAGCAATCAAAATTTAACACGTCATCTTCACAAATCTCATAACGCTCGTAGAATGTCGGCAGCGACGGCGCCGCACTACTAAGACAAGGCGGCAAACACCGGCTAAGATACCTCTTTATTATCTGTTATTCTACCGCCAAACAATAATGTGTAAGCATTACTGTGTTCTGGGCGAGCATATACTATTTCACATTTTACAGAGTTACATTTGCGCTATAAAAACATTACGAGAGAAATGATTACCATTTATTTAATCTTTTGTGACAGTTTAACCCATTTTAGGTAGCGAAATTAATAAAAAATGTCAAGTAGATTTAATCGATATGCAGTCTCAGGAGTAAATTTTGTACATGGTAAGCCGAGACAATCCCAAAGTCAAGGGTCAGTAGAACGAGCAAACCAATATATAGAAAACATGGCTGGAGGACAACAACACTAAATGGTTACAAAGATAACGTTTCGTTCAGTTAATGAAAAATAGAGTCATCACAATGGTATAAACTACTAACTACAGTCCATACGAAGCCATGTTTGGAACGAAGTTAAAGGTAGGCTAAAAAGTGCTTTTATACTTTAAGAAACTCTAATTAATATCAATTCTGAAGAATACGAGAATATACAGCACGAAAAATTAGTAACAACTTCAGATACAAATACAGGAAGCAGGAAAGAAGAATCGTTAAAGATATTAGGAAATGGCTTCAAGTAAATATACAAAAACAAACTAATAAAATGCTTGATCTGTCTAATGTGAAATATCCTGTAGCTAAAATAATTATCACTAAGAGTTCGCGTTCCGGACGTTAATAGAGCTGGAAGCGTTGGAAGAAATGTACTAGATTGAAATGTACTATTGAAATAACAGGCTCAAACCTTTATAGATTGGGAACAATACATGGCACTGTATTCAAGAAAACAATTTACAATGTGCAAAGAAAAGTTTGTGTCTGTTGAAGATTTTCCAGAGATAGAGATTTCACTGAGAGAGTATGCGAAAATATCGTCTAAGTTAGGCGGCCAAGATTATAGTCGATGTGGTAGGAAAGGTGCCTGGTAGTCAGATAAATGTAGTTGTCGGAAAGAAAAAAATCTTTGCAACTCAAAATGTCATCAAAGTAACAATTGATCTAATAAATATAAAATAAATTAAAAGAATTTAGTAAAGCACATCTTTTTATTATCCTGCCCAATAAGTGAAAGGCATTATTCATAATGCCCGGTCAATGCCCTCTCTTATGGGAGATTTTTCAAATTATTAATACAACACTATTAATCGCTTGGTCCATAACACACTTAAAATAAGATTATCGGATTTTAAACGACTTAAAAAAGGGTTCTTAATTGGTCCGAATTTTTTGGCAAGTGTATTTCTGCTAATTATCAACCAATTTCCATGACTTTTTTATTGAATACAATTTATTCCACGAAATATTACATTTGTCGTCTTCAACATCGAAAACAACATTTTATGTATAAAAATCGTAAATTAAACAAAATAAAACAAAACAATAACATTACTGTTTGACAGTCAACTTTATTATTAAAATAACACATCACATTTAAGCAAACGAGTACAACTTAATATACATTGGTTTTTGAGAATTTGCAGCAATATAAAAAACAAAGGGAATACAAGGCAATGGAAGATTGTAACAGAAATATAAGCAATTAATGAATAGAAATAAATAAATACAACAATCACAACGTAGCAGTTTTAGGTGGTAAAAAAATGTTTTACACGTAGTATTATATTTACAAAATAGGTTACTTATATCTTTAAAATAAAGACTACGGCAAACTTAAGTTATATTAGCGTATTAAGGTTTTTATGTAATTGAAAACTTTCAACTAATTAATTTTAGTCTTTCAAATGTTTTAGAAGATCAAAAACCTTATTACTTTTTAAATAATTTGACCGTAATGATTATGTTGTTAAACAGTATATATTACCAATAGTAAGCTTTTCTAACAACCTAAAATAATATCTAAAGGTTACAAGGTTGGAAATAATACGGACATAATGAAAACAAACTTATAATTAAACTGCTGAGTCTGTCTAATTAACTACAATTCGGCAAGTGAAACATGTTTTCATTCAAAATATTAATGGTATTAATATTTTAAATGAAACACCCTACCATTCTCAAAAGTAACTTAATCAGGCAACAAAAATGTTGTAATTAATGCAGCTGAATCTAAATTTAGTTAATAGTAAAATGTCTACTTGCTTAATATACCAGGTAATCGTATTAATTACCATGTATACATAATAATATCAGTATTACCTATTTTGAATATAATTTTGTCTCGGTATTTAGGTGAAATAATAAAAAATCATATAGCCTCAAAAACTGCTTGCCCATTATACATTATCAACAAGTCAATTTATCTAAACCATGTATGGTAAAGCTTACAAAACTTTTGAAAGATAATTTTCATGTGAGTTAATATATTTTACATAAATACATTTTTGTATTTGCCTTTTTTTATTTATTTTTGAAATTATAATCAATAAAATATTGAAAAATGTAAAATAAACATCTGAAGCTATTTTTATGACTAGTATCTTAAGTACATTTTTGAAGTACAACACTAATCAATACACATTTCTTGGTGGGATTAGTTAGTACTAATAATGACCTTTTGATAGCAAAGGTATCATTGGACTAAAACTAACTTCTTAGCTACTTTTGAGCCAACTAATTGTAAATATTCTTTTAATACCTCCTCATTGGCTTTGGTTTTTCCAACTTTTTTCCTATATATAATAAAAGATGATATAGAACCCTTGTAGAGAATTGGAATATAGTTAACATCGCCGTGTTTTGGATAATCTTCATCAATGTCGTCGACATCAGGATTCAATCGCGAATATGGGGAAACATCTAACTTTGGCAGGCAGTTTTTTATTGGAAACCATTTGTATGTCTCAGGACAAAGTAAATCTGAGGGGTGAAAGTTTCCCTTGTATCTCATTTTACAACATGAGTGTATATAAAACCCTAAATAGTAATACTTAAGGTTTGGGCATATAGAATGCAGCTGTCTTGTGAATGCAATCTCCCTGAAAGAAATTATTCATAAGTTAAAACTTTACCCCAATGGAATAGTATCCTCACGTAGTGATATGACATACCTTAGTGCACCATATGTGCCTAAAGTTAAGTGCATATATTCAGGATCATAAAAGAAATACACTGATGATACACACTTAGGTAATATATCAATAACCCCAACAGCTATGATTTTATCATCTAGCCAATACTGTTGATGGAATGATCCATAACCTGAGGCAGGTCCAACCTCACTATATTCCTCCTACAAAAAAAATTACAATTCATAAGTATGATTAAGTCACTGTAAGCAAAGATATACACAACATACCATAAAGCAATTTTTGTGATGGAGCCTCAAAGTAAAAACTGTTTTGTACTAATTTATTTTGTAAAAATGATTCTGTTTTTGTTTAAGTAATATACAAGCATTTGATTTTCAAATCTCCTGTAAATAATAAAATTCTATCTATGAAAAGAAAATTTTAAAATTATAACACTATTAAAACAAATTTTAAAGCATCACTAATTGGGATTACAATGTTACATGCAAGTCCCGTGATATCTATATTCATGTATCATGACTGTTGTAAGATTTTTATGCATTCCTTAAGTAAAATATCTCTTATTGAAAAATGTTGTCAGAATATTAAACACTAACTCCTAAACACTGTTATTCATTCCCATCCAATCATGTGAATAATTACCATTAAAGGACTTTGAACCAAAAACTCTCTAAACTTTGGTTCACTGCACTTTGCAAGGGAATCACCATGGATTGTTGTTTGATATTTCACATACACCTCATGTGTCTGTTTTGAAGTTGCTAACCACTCTGGGCTAGGGGGAGTTGTTCTTACTAATTTAATCTGTAACATAAAAAATGAGAAACATAACTTGACAATTTAGTACCACACAATAAAAAAAAATCTTAACTCTTAATCACCTCTAATTTATGTTTCACATTTTCTGGTAAATCATTGATGATATCCTCAATTTTTTTCTCCTTATTGCTGGTTGTACTTATCAAGGCACTTAAATCTACACCCTTTTCTTTAAGTTTTTCTAATCTTCTCTCCCGTCTTAAAAGCTTGGCTTTTTTGCATGGTGCCTTACTCACATCCATACCGATATCTGTTTAAAATTAACAAATTTAATTGTCTTTTATTTTATTTGTATGAATAGTGTGATTTTGATCTTCTAATATAGTATATATAGACTCACCTTTTTGAAGTGGCAAAGTGTTTGAAGTTCCTGCTACAGAATCACATGTAGATCTCTTTAAAGATGTTCCACCTGTAATGTATTCATTTTTAGTTCTATTACTCTTTTTTAAATCAATAATTATATAATAATAATGTCATCCTGACCGATTCCGGCCATGGCAATTGATCTACAAAAGTTAAGCCAACTGCGCAGGATATATTGTAGTGCACAAGCACTTGCACAGACACAGGTGCACTTACTCTTCCTTTACTCTCATAGTCCGATAACCGACACGACTGGAGAGAGATCAGACGCAGAGGATATTAAACCAACCTCTTAATAATGACTTCTCTAAGCCACTGCCAGATGGTGTTGACAAAAAGTCAGGACTGACTTTTTACATGGCCATCTGACGCATGGATCATCTTAGTTTTCAGGCAATCAGCTTGTAATGCCCTAACCCAACTAAGAAACGACACCACAAAGTCATTGCCATCCATGGGATTTGAACCCACAGCCTCAGTTGTATAAAGCACAAGTCTATAACACTAAATCATGGAGGCAGTAGATAAATAAGTATATTACTCATCATAATAATTTAACCTATAGTTTTGATTTTAGATACCTTTGGCTACATCTTCGTTAGGCATAATAGTTGATTCCCCAGGGCAGAGAGCAATATCTTGGATATTTATATCCTGCGGAAGTCTATTAACTTCAATAAACTGTTCATTTCCTTCCTCTAAATTCTCAGATACTTGATCAGAACTCAGACTCTTTGACATTTTTGTATCTTCAATTTCAGATGGTTGTGTTTCGCCTATCAGGAACTTATTAACTCTTTTCATTATTTTCTTTTGTGATTTACTTGCCTTAAACTCTAATGCTTGACACCTATAATCCAATACTAATAAATATATCATCATAACTATTATGTTCATAAAAATAATGTGTATAAATACTAACCGAATAGTATAAGAGGGGCAGCAAGTAACACTCATTGTAGGCTTATAGCAATACTTGCCAGAACGTCTCCAACCTCTATCTATTAAGTCCTGATAATCACTAACAGTCAATGCATGCGCCCACATACCTTAAACATCAGTTTCATATAGCCAGATTTTTTAACATACCATAATAATATCTCAGTACGACAACAATAAAAATAAAAGTATTACCATGACTGTAGCACTTATCAGGTACCTTACAATAACCACACTTGTATCGTTCGTGTTCTGCATAATATTCTACTATGCTAGGAGGTGTCCTTGTATTTTGCATTTTTTTTAATGTAGAAAATACAAATAAAAAAAAGTTAAATATTATTCGACAAAGCTGCCAATTCTATGACAATAAAAAATTTAAATATTGTTGTTGACACATGACATTTTTCTGTATAGATTATACTATATGTGTGGTACAGTTTTCGAGAGAGTTTTAGCAGAACTGAAAAAAAAAATAATTTCCCTAAATGCTAAAATAACGGTGGTAGCCGCAGCTACTCCCGCTGCTGAATGGGCTGGTTCGAACCGGATAAGTACCATGACCTCACAGAAAATCGGTGTAAAGTGTAAGTGTTTTTACGAAATAAAAACATCCGGACATAAAATTTCTGAAGTGGGATGAAATTGGTCTTTATTTACCTAAAGGCGCCATACAAACATTAAAGCATAAAAGTGTGTTGCTAATTATAACGTCTAAGATATGATTTCTACAGCTAGTGTGTTTGTTGTACTGTGTGACATTGCAAAATTGTATAGTTTCTAAAAATTCATTTGCTGTCAGTTGCTGTTGTTATGAACCTTGCTTTAAAGTAGACAGTCAATTGCTTGACCATAATATATTTGGCATATTAAGATCACCTGCAAAGATAATATAATCATCCGGATATTTAGAAACAACAGCTTTGAGTGAATCACAAACTAAAGACAGTTTATAGGAGTGGTCCGAGTCGCCAGGAACATACGCCTCCCTAAAATGAATAGGACGGTGTTGATTTTTATTTCTATGTTTTGTTTGAATAGATATCCATTTTATTTCAAGATCTTTTCTTGAAAACTCAGGACGAACTCAGTTGGTGAACAAAATCAATACGGTGGCATCGTAACTCTGCAACTTCTGTTAACGTAGAATGAACAATATGACTAAAAAGTAGAGGCACGGTGCGATCCAAGGGTCACTCGGCTTGAGTCTTAATCGATAGAGAACCTAACCGGAGGAGTGTTTCGGTTATCAAACTGAAGACAATATGCTCAATCTTTCGTACTAGAAATACTAGAACACTAGAAATACAAATTTAATGCAAACAATAAAGTTGATATTCAGAATTAAAAAAAAAGCCTGGAATACAATGATATCCTTGATATGCTGCCAATCGCAGTACTCGAATTCGTCGGTGGACGCACTAACCGTTTTATAGTGATCGTATTGTAGGATGTGGATTCGCGCAGATTCGATTATTATATTTAAGATACCTTGATTTAACCATGTATTGCCAAGAAATCGCTAAAAAAAATTACGGGGCGTTTTTTTTCTCATCGCGAGGTACACATCTATTTTCGTATAATCGCTGAACCTTTGTTAAAATCAATCAATCAATCACATTTCTAAGCATTGCTGTACAAACAGCATTGAATACTGGATTGGAACCCAAGCCACCGTTTCGTGGTTTGGCTAACGAATGCAGTGCAAAGCAGCCTTGAACAAGCAATGACAACTAAGCATCGTTGAACTTGTGTATTTTGAAGCATTGTGTGGCAATGTGCTCTTATGGGTAAACGTGTCGCTCCAGGTGCGTGTCGCTAAATAGACTTTGCGAAATTAAAGGGTAGTAACTCTAAACGAGTTTTTGTCTATGGAGCGTCATGGTTGTTTCAAAGAATATGCTCCGTAACTTGAGGTAAATTTACAAACATATAATTCTAATTTAGATTAAAAAAATCATTTTACTCATTGACACTGAATACTCTAAATTCAGTTATAAAACTGACCTGCTTGTTAGGGACTATATGGAGCATTTGTTAGAATGCATTCCTAACAATCTGAGAAGACTTATGACCCTAAAATTCAATGCAATATCCGTGGACTTCTTTGATTTGGGAATGCTGATAACACTTGCCCCATCGACGAATCTAGGAAGGTACATCCTTCGCGACAAGCTTTGAACATTGCCGCTAAAAGGCACATAATGTGAGCGGGACTATTTTTAAAACTTTATTAGAGATTAGAGAAAGAACTGGTTTTAATTTTTGTTTGTGGTTGTAATCTCATCGTGTATGCGAAAAAAGAATCCGTTGTTCACACAGGTGAGTTTGATGTGATTGAGTTGCCTGCTAGGAAATTATTGTTGCTCAAGGCTATGAGCATATCCCTTCTGGTCGTCACGGTTTACGACGGGTAGGCGTTTGATTAATGCCTCCTCTTATGACAGAGAAGGCATTAATGAAACGTCTTTCAATAAAAGGGCTCTTATCAACTATCAGTAAGCAGTATGTATCGGCATGATTTTTTTTATCTGAGTATCCCATCTCTTTCTCTCAAGTTCCTACTTGCGCTCTTAAACCTTCCTCCTCGATATGCGTTGCATCAGACCGGTAACTGTTATAAGCATGATTTATCTCTCTCTCTCTCTCTCTCTTGTCTGTCCTAATTGGACGCGATTTTGGTCATAGACCAACTTGCCTGACTGGCCTAATATCATTTTAATATTTTGTAATGTGGACGGGGCAAGTTTGAGAGACTATGGCGTATGCACGATAGATGCTGCTTTCGATAAACATCGGCCACTTGCTACGTGAACAACGGACGGAAGATACATCCAAACTCAAGGTTTATTATATATATAATCGTTGAAAAAACAAAATGAAATATACCAAAAATTATAATTTTTTTATTGCACATAAATAGCACGTTTTAACAATGTTATTATCTGATAATATGTATTACAATTCAAAAAAATTTACACATTAAAATGAATCCTGAATTCATTAGATTTAGTGGATACCGAAAGTACGGGGTCTTAGAAGAGAGCGAAATACTTCTTTAATATAAAAAACAAAAGGCGTAAAAAAGTTCTTTTTTAAATAGTTATTATTTGTTTAACATAAACTGACATGAAAATATAGTTAACGTAATGTAAAACCGGCGTGCGCTGAAAGGCAATTTCGCACAGCACTGATGAAGGGCCTGCACTGCATACTGAATAATCGAACTAATCGCCTTGCGTGTTGTTGTATTTAATATTATTATACAAATATTTACAATTTGCTGAAAAGCCGTTTTTATAATAAAAAACTTTTCTTATCTTGCGATTGAACAGTGCGGTATCTGAAATTAACAAAATATTTACTAATTTATTTTTTTCTTACTCGATTGACTTTATCTCCTTCTGCCATCGTGTGAACCAAGAGGTCTCAATTATTTTGTTGTCGTTATTCCATAACTTTATCAAAATATTTTGGTACTATTAATTGATTTTCGCTAGATTCGATTTAAAAAATCGAAGAATTATAAAGTTAAACAATTGAAAAAAATTTTAAGTACTGAGATACGCACATACTTAGACAGGTCATAAGTTCTATCACGTAATGAAAACTTTTGAAAATTGAATGCTAGACACAAAATTATTTATTGAATTCGAATTTCAAAAGTTTTATGAAAATAAAATCGTGTTATTTCAAATTTCATTAATTTTTAATATGGGATGGACGCTTAAAGAAAGAGCTGCCAGACGCTTGAAAAGAACATTACATTAAAAATTAAAGATTTTGACAGTACCAAGCCTGTACATCTTATCTTATCTTATCTTGACTGACGTTGATGCTTTTAGCCTATGCGGCTCTATAAAGCTTCATCGGTTCAC
>DWHQ01001777.1:0-10281 GCA_018247955.1 Eurytides marcellus marcellus | reverse complement strand
TTAATATATTGAAAGTATTATTGTGCTCAGCCGGGCAAGATATGAAAAATATCCATTTTTTATTAAAATACTTTAGAGACAAACACATCAATGAGCCAAACGTATTTAAAACAAGTTTTATTACCGCTGTCGTTGAACAAATTCTCACTTTTAGATTAAAGGAAGATACTTGGCAAATTCTAAACGAAATATTTCGAAGCATGGATGTTTATACAGAATCGGAACAAAATACACAATTTTGCATCAAAGTGGTTTTATTACGCAGAATACTTAATGATGAGCTTATTCCTGAAAACATTGCAGAGAAATATTTATTTGAAACTTTAGGTGAATACCGAAAACATTTAAATGAACATGAAAGCGAAAAAGTGTTCGGTTATCTTTATCACTACAAATTAAAAAAACTTCAGGAACAAAATATATTCACTAAGTCGGAATTTGAGGAAAGGGAAAACTTGGTATTTCATTTATTGATTCATTTATCACACTGGGGAAAAGATCTTGTCGATTTCCCATATGTACTCACAGAAATCCGTGAACTCGTCAAAATAAATAACAAGAATTTGTATAACGTAAATTTGTCACGACTATATAACGTAAATAAGGTATGGAGAAAAAGTATGTTCGCGGATGCCTTAGATTTGCAGCCCTCGCAGGAAGTGTTCGTAAACGCTCTGAAACACGATCCGAATATATCATTTACTGCAAAACCTAAACTTCAATCGCTCTATTTCAACAAGGGTAATAATTTAAAGCAGTTTCTGTACAAAGTACGCACGTATTGGTCTTCTTCAATAGCTTGCGATAATATTTCTTTTCTACTAGATCAGATACATCAAGGAAATGACAAGTCTTTAATACGACATGTTTTTCTTCTTTTACCTAGGAAAACCCTAGTTGAACTGGTTACTAAATATGTCCCAGAAAAACAAGCTATTCAATGGGACTCGAATGACGTTGACGAATTGTTAGATATCCAAAAAAACATCGCCAGGTATTTACATTACGCTAGACCGCAAGTGTCATTCGAAGTTATCACTTGGTACGCGAAAGGCGATTACCTTAAGTTTGCAATTCCCTCATTAACTGCTGCATTATCTAATATGAGTTCTAACAGTTTACGGTACCATATCAAAAATTTAATGAATACACCCGTGTCCTTAAGAAAGCATGCCATAAGAATAGCCAGTGATAAATTGAAAATCGACGAAGTTGTCGATATCTTCGCCAACGCATGGGAGAACACGGAAAATAAATCTATTCGTGCTGTCCTATTTGAACACACTTTTAAAATTTTGTGCAAACAAAGTAATACTGAGGTTGTTAAAGTTATATGGCAGTTATTGGAGAGATTTATTGATACTTTAACAGATGGCGAGAATGAAGTGATTTACAATACATTAACCAAGGTGAATAGGGTACCTCTCTGTGTTAGAGTAGCTTTTTGGAAAAGAAGTTATAAATTTCTCTCTGATATGTCAATAAAAGTTAAATCTATGGCGCCTAAAGTCATAATTACTGTTAGAAGTGCAAAGGAATTTATGGAAATAATGGATATTGACTTCTTTGCAGAGATACTTGAACAAAATAAAGATGCCATTGTAAATGATGAGATCAGTTGCTGGTTACCTTTGATTTCACGATGCCTGTTAGAGACCAAAAGCATCGCTTCACAAAATGAAAGATATGAAAAAGTTTTCCTCCCTGTAATGAAACTGTTCCTATCACAATGGAACAAACAGGATAAAAACGACTATATCGTCAGGAGAACATTTTGTGAATTGCTTAAATGCTTGTGCAATGATTATATCTATATTGTCGTACCAAATAAAATGGTTGTTCCTGCTAAAGTTTTCGATGAAATAAAAGAGTACTTGGGACATAACTTGCCTGCAGACGAAAATTATGTATTAGTAACTTCGTGGAAATTAGTATCAACATATTTAAATATAATCTCTTGTGACATAGTTAAAACAGATTATGAAAAACTTGAAGAGGCTAAAGCGTTTAAAAACATGATTACAGATAATTTTGAAAACGTATTGACAATTGCAAAATTTGGTCAAAAATCATTGCAATATTTAATAGGTGATATGAAATTATACACTCCATCAGTACATATTTCTTTCGCCCGTGCTTTAGAATTTACCTTTGGCAACCTCGATTTCGATACTGCGTCAAAATTTCTATTCATAAAATCGTTTTTAAATTTTGATATTTTGGAAAGTTATTTGGTTGCCCTTATTGTGTTACCACAATATACAAACGACCTAGACAAACCGAAAAAAATTGAAATACTCGATATGTTATGTTCACATACTTCACCTGAAGTGAAAATGTCCTGCTATCTGTACAAGGAACAAGTGTATTTGTAACAGCGTACTGTGTTACATACAAATGTACTTTGGGTCGTTCATACACTGTAATTAAATTGTCAAAGAAATGTCTTTTAAAATTAATATTACTAAATACAACACAGGCTGTGGGTCCAATGTGATGCCCATGTCTATATTTATTATGGTGGTAGAGCCACGCAGCTGCTCCCGCTGCTGAATGGGCCAGATCGAACCGGATAGTACCACGACCTCACAGAAAATCGGCGTAAAGTGGAAATGTTTACGCTTCCGCGTTTCGTCCAGTGAGTGAGGTGGCAGGTGGTCCATCCCTCCACTCCCTGCGTCTGCATCCGCCTCCTCCCACTTTTATTCTCCTCTTTCCCTCTCATTCCATCTCCCTCCCTCTTTCAAAGTTTGCAAATGTCCATGAGCGGCGGTGATCGTTTACTCGTTTGTCAGTCTACTCCATAAAAAAAAATGTGTGAGCAATGTCAGGGAGGTTCAACATTCCACGGTTGAAAATGAATAAGCCCGAATACCGTCAGTTAACTCTAATCCCTTCCAACGAAATTGCCATAAGGTCTTGAACACCTATAAAAACCTACGTATATTTCAATATAACAGATCCGTATATTTTGTTAGCTGTCCATGATAGGAGTTACTTGGTACAAAAATATTGTAAATAAATATTTTAAATAATTCGTATCAGTAAAGTATCCTTATCCTATCAGGGAGTATCCTTTAATTAAATCTTTTCTTAATATTTAAAAGCTATGTTATAATTAATCATGTAAACAAAAACTTAAAGCATTTATTAAATGTGCGTACCGAATATGAATTGTTTTTTTTTCTCCTATTTCTTAAGGAGTTAATGTGACGAGATGACAAGTCGTATGCCTGATGGTAAGTGACATGTCTACCCATAACACAGTGCCATACAGAACTTGCTTGGCTACTACGCTCCTTACCCAGAGGTGTAAGGTGCCATATCTGTGCCCAGTAATTACGCTAGTAACATTGCCTGTCAAACCGGAACCCAGGAAGGCTTGCACATTAATTCTTGGTGGTAGAACAACTGGCAATGCAGCGGTACCACCACAGGTGGATTCTGTAAAGGAGTATATCCACTCACAAACATCTTAAACGAGTCTTAAGTCGAAGAAGTCTTGAATTGGATGTTTGATTTGGCATCATTAAGTTAATAACAATATTAGTTAACTCTTTTCTCCTGAAGACGAGCTTCCTTTGCTAGGAGCTTCTCCTACTTCCTTCCTGCTAGGAATACGTCGACACAAATAAACAAATTTGCTAATTCTATACTAAGTACTTTTGGGGTTTAATAATTCTTTTACCCCATTCATAACACATCATAAGGAAATATGAAAAAAGCCCAGATCGCTAGAAAATTTAAGGGAGAGGAAGTTAAGTGATTAGATATGAAAAAAAAATCATATTTCAGCAAAATAATGAAAAATAAATTGCAAATATGTTGTTTTGGTCCATGTACAATATTGCTAATAGAGTTATTTTAGTTCTTTTGTACATTACAATACACTTTGAAGTGGTGAATGCATAAATCCACTTCACAATTATCACATCGATAAGTTATTGATTGCACGAGGAAAAGTACATCGTTTCTTCTGTTCAATAATAGAAGTAAATTGTTTTATGGAACGTATACCATGATAAGAATTTGAAACTCATAGATGACATAGTCTGCTACTATCTTTAACTATTTATCAGCATAAATTGTAGCATTTTACAATATGCAGAGCAAATATTATATAGTAAACATGCAACATATTATTAGTAGGAATTAAGTGACAGACGATCCGTCAAGTTAATAAAAGTGAATTAATACTAACAGTTATTAGTTAAAATTTTGCCGAAAATTGCTTAAGTGATATCGAGTGTAAGAAGCCATCCCATGAGTTTTTTCTTTGCTTCTGACATTTATAATCTTTGTATTTTACACTGTTTAGCAGTTAGGTTATAAATGCATATCATACGATTTTGCTTGAGTTGCGTTCTTATTCGTATTCAAGCAGCGTATTCGTTTCATGCGGCGTATTCAAGCAGTGGTCGGTGCAGATAGCCTTAACCGCCAGAAAGCAGCCGACATCATGCCCGCTAATTGGGATGACTGACTGTTGATTCTGCAGAGGCATTGTAAAACTTATTGTAATAATGCAACGACTTTTAGCACGGTGTTGACTGATTCAACAGGCAATGGTTTTACCACCTCTATCTTCAATAACGGATAATATATAATATCTGCTATTATTATTTCCTTTACATTAATGTCGCATTAAAAGTATCGATATTTTTGCAATATTTAAATGAAACACGTTTACTGTGAATACCTACAACTAATTTTAGTATGTTTCGGTACTTACATGGTCTTCGAACAAATTTAAGTTCTGATTAGACACTTCCATAACTCACGTAAATAATTGAAAACTACCTTTACAGATTTTTGTTCAGCTTTTAGTTGTTTTAAATTATTTGATTACCCTTAAGCGTGAAAGTGTTTTTCATTCTTAACAAACAGGGATTCCTGTTTGTTAAGAATGAAAAACAAGTCTAAGATTTACGTACTTAACGAACTTTAGCTGCTTTTACTTTAAATTATGCATGTAGGCATTGATGTGTTAATTGAATTGTCAAGAGATTTCTGGAAGTCTATTTAAACTTGGAAAACATTTTATAGCTTACTTACGTCTCGTCGTCTTAACATACTATTACACTAACATCCTTAATCTCACGATACATGTATATGCATACACGTAAAACTAATGAAAAAGTTGTTTAAAAATGAAATCTAATTTCATACACGAACATTAAGTTAGTAATTTCAATGTATGAAACTATTAAGCTAAGTTACATCTTTCTTTTCAGAAAAGCAAAATGCAGCCGGCGACGATTGAAGGGAACAACTTAGGAGAGAGACATAAATACGTAAATAAATTGGTGAAAGAAGCAATCACCAATTATAAACAATTAGATGCTAACGACCTTTATTCGGATGATCTTGATGTTCACAACCTTATTAATATAGACGTTGCAAATGAAAATAAAGATGTCGATTACATCTTAAAAGTGTTAACTTGTAACGATATGTTATATGTAACAAGAGCCATCAAAAATTGTAGTTGGTTGGTCTGTGATGATAAATATGCACACATAGTTAATCCTGAATATTTAAATTCCAAACTTTATCCATATATGCAGAGTAAGGCGATCGTAAGTTTTAAACAACTATTACGGGATAATATCAACGATGAATCACGTGCTGAGAAATTTTATCACAATGAGCAAAAACCTTCGGACGCCATGAAGTGGTTGCCAAAATGCTCAGTGCAATTTATTGAACAGAAATTTAATAAGCACTTTTCACAAGTAGAATCTCCTCAAATTGTCAAACGCCTTTGTGAAAAATCTATTATCTTTCTGGAAATGTACATAAAATGTAAACCAAACAACATAAGAGAAGTGTTTCAGAAAACTTTATTTTTAATTCATGAAGATGTCGACAAATATTTAGATATTGTAGAATCGCAACCAACGTTTTGCTATCCCAACTTCGGCAAAAGGGCAACAAAATTTTTGATGACAAAATGTCCACAACGAATCCTTGATAAATTTGGAGATTACTGTGTACACATTGATACTCCTACATTCGTCAAATATCTAAAGAAGAATGATTTAAATAATTTTCTTCTTAACGTAGGTATGAATGCTGTTAAGGAAAATAACGAAATAAATATGTACTTTCATAATACCAGAAATTGGGACGCCTTTATTACTGCAATGCCAAAGGATGACATTTTTAACTTTATAAAAAAAGTGTTTATAGACGAGTTAGAGGAGAATAAAGAAAACTCCAATGATTTGGATAAAGCAATAACTATGTTGCGACGTTCACAAACCCATACGCCTCTTTATTATTGGTATCGATTTGTTACGTTTGAAGTTGCTTTTACTAATATTAAAAGCATGATAGGTCCTGAAACTGATCCTTACGATAAAGGTCAAATGTTAGAGACCTTATTAATTTCCGCTGATGGCAACTTGGAATCAGCCAAATGTATACTGCAATACTTTAGAGACAAGCATATGAATACTAATACGCAAACAAAAAGCCAATTTGTAAATAACTTAATTACAAAATTCAACATATACCACCTTGACAAGGAGAGCTGGAATAACTTTGAGATTATCGTTAATAGTATGGAAGTATTTAATAATACAGAATCTAATACTACGATACTAGAAGCTTTAATAATATACAAAATTTTAAATAACGAAATTATACCCGACGAGTTGGAGAAAGCATTTGAATTTAATTCTTTAAAAATACATCAAACTAAACTTACTGAAAAAGAAAAGGAATTAATTTTTAACTATTTAGAGCAATTTATTTGGGAAAAAATTGAAAATGCTAAGACTAATAGCGTAGCAGAATTTGAAATCTGCGTTGATCTAATAAAAACTATGCTTACATTGCTAAAAGACTGGGAAAAGAATATTACTGATTATCCACAGTTGTTAGATAAAATAAAATATCTACTTAAAATAAAAAACGAAAAATCGTGGACTGTTTCTATGGCCTCTCTATACAATTTGAAAAAATCTTGGAGGAAATATATGTTCGATGAATCTGTTCTATTGTCTCTTAACGAAGAAGTTTGTATTAATTGTTTAAAACATGGCCCAAATTTATTAAAACAACACAAAGATGACATAGAGTCTCTGTTTGTTCAAGATTCCGTATCGCTTGTAAGGTTACTTAGAAAAGTCAGAATATATTGGCCACAATCACTTAGCAAAGACTGGAAAGAAGTTTATTTAAAAGGTCTTGAGAAGGGGGAAGGACATAATGCTTTAACCAAAGGGTTATGTTGCTTATTGCCAAGATCTCAACTTTTGGACTTATTGAGAAAATATACTCCAAGTAATCCAAAAATAGACTGGAGTCAAATTCAAGAAAATGAGCTCAATTTTCAAAGGTACTTTGCTAAGAATATGCATAGAGCTCGACCTCAACCAGCACTAGATACATTATTATGGTTCTCGCAAGGAGATTACCTCCAATATGCATTACCTTCACTTCTTGCAATATATTACAATTCAAGCTCAATACAATTTCAAGAACATTTACCAAAACTTTTGGATACTCCGGTCTCCTTACAAAAGCATGGAGTTCGTTTTGCATTTATTAAGTTATCTTCTGAAATTCTAAAAGAAACATTTAGGACACTGTGGAAAAAGACTACGAATGTAACGATTCGAAGCGAAATATTTTTAAACACACATAAACTTTTATGCAAAGAAAAAAATTCTCTTAAAGCTTTAGAGACTTGGACTTTATTAGAGATGTTTATAGATAATCTAACGTTAGAAGAAAACAAAGCGATATACAAACTTCTATATACCACTAATGGTATTCCTAATGCAGTAAAACCGAGTTATTTAATGAAATCTTACAATTTTTTGAGGACATTAATTGCCAGCAATAAACACGAATACGGTAAAGTTGAATGGGACATAAGAAATCTTGCTCGTCAATCGAGAGAAGTTATGGAGTTGCTCCCATCTCATTTCGTCGCTAATTTAATATCAGTATTAATATCGGAGCAGTTTTTCCAAGAAAAGGTTAATAAATTAGATATGGCAATTTTATCATCCTATTTACTGTGTACCAAAGACGAAGAGACTCAGTTAAAAAGATATGAGGAAGTTTTCAAACCTATTCAGTGTCGATCATTTGAATTATGGAATAAGTGCCAGAATGGAGTATATTACGCAAAATTAAACTATGAACTACTGATTTATAATTTAATTTACGATTTGAAAACTGTTGCTATGGAAAAGAATATGGTTATACCCATAAAGTTGTTTTCAACGATTCAAATGGAAATGGAGGAGTCGTTACCATTATCTGAGAACTACATATTGTTGAGGACGTGGCAATTAGCCACGCAATTAGTGCATTTACTAGAGAAGAATACACCCGTTGATTGGGAAAAAACTACTTTAGAACTAGCCCCGGAATTTGGCCGAATATGCCAGGAGTATTTAAAAAGTGATACCATGTTACATTTCCCATGTATCTACATTCTTTTTACAAGGGCTTTAGAGGTTTTTAGAAACATATTGTCAGAAGATGTACAGTATGAAATTTATAGGTGCTTCGTACAAAGTGAAGATTTTATTCCCGGATATTTAGCTGCTATAAAATTGACAAATTTAATCCGCAATCATGAAAACATAGAAAAATTTAAAGAGAAAATAAGGATTAACTCTGCTATAGAAGTACAAATGCATTACTATGACATGTTTAAGTCAAGTCGCGCTTGACTTAAACATGTCATAGTTCTTTGTTAACAGTGTCATAAATAGTTTTGATATTAAGTAAATACTTTATATGCTTTTTTTACGGAGTAGGAGGCAAACGATGACCGTTTGGCGCAGATGCTCAGCTATTGGCTACGGGGTCGCAGATCTTGGGTTCGGTTCCCACCCGGGACAAATATTTGTACGAACTATAGATAATTGTTTTCGGATCTAGGCGTTTGTCGCGTCAGATTTATGTATGTAAACGTCCTTATAACGCAAGATACTTCTATCTTACAATAGAGGCGGCGTTTATTAAATATAAACAAAGAAAACAAAGTAACCAATGTCGCTCTCGGTATCTGATATGATGGTTACTATTCTACCGCTGACATGATTTCCTGACCTATTCTTCTTATAGTATACGTTAAGTTTATAAATAATTGAAAATGCAAAATACCCAACATTGAAAAAGTCATGCAACAAGATTTTATTATCGCGCTTTTTCCGAATAAACAATCGCCATTAAATAATACACAGAAAACAAATGAGTCGCTCACCTCAGGCAGAGATACGCGAATGGCGGATCTCGCCAACATCCGAGCGGTGGGCACCTGTCGCCTATCTCAGCATCACAGCCTTGTATCTCCGTCGGGGATCTGTTTATCTGTGGCCATTATTCTAAATGCAACGACATGAAAGACTAAGTTAGAATGACGTGAAGTAAAATTTGGACGTTTTATGCGAGATGGTGACATACGAGCAGGTGGTTTATGTGGTAATCATTGTTTACCCCAAATTCAAAGGTGAACTGCGTCTATGAAACGCGTTAAACACGTGAGGCAAGGCCTCTTCACCAAACGTGAGGAAGAACTAAACATGACTGTCTTTTACCACACATCATACGTGAGGGCGCCAGGGGATACTGCTATATATATGTGTGTGTGTGTGTGTGTGTGTAAACACATCCTTCAAGTCTCTAGGTAGGTAGGTAGCCAGTGGTACGAACTCGCCTTATTCGTTCTTTCCCGATCAGGAGTAGCCGTTCTTGCAGCATAAGTAGAAGTTCGACAGCCGAAAAATACGAATTATTTGCCAAAATATTTTTTTTTTCGATTTTAAAGAGTTCCTATATAATCAAAGTTTAAGGTGATAAAAATCAAATTAATGTAGGACATAATAATGTGAACTTACAATAAAAATTAGTTGACAATTAGCTTGTGAATAACGTCAAAACACAAAAAAAAATCAGACCATCAAGCCTTTTTGATGCCGATAAATAAACTAACGTTATTTATATTGCGGCTTGCAAACAAGTAATTGTCGCTGTAACATTATTATTTTGCACACGAGACCGTAGGTTATCGTCCTTATGCTAAATTTATAGCATTAGAACAAAAAAAAAACAAAACAAAGGCATCGCACTTTGTCTCCTTTGCAATAGCTCACGGAAAATAAAAAAATAAAAACTCTCACAAAAAATCTTGCGTATCTCGAGACGTGCATTTTATCTTAAGTAACTCACTAATGTAAGACGTACATTAAGTGAAACAAATCGTCCGGATGCGATGTGACGAATAAGCGGACACGATCATAATCTGTACAGATT
>DWHQ01001776.1:0-10285 GCA_018247955.1 Eurytides marcellus marcellus | reverse complement strand
TTACAAGTTATTTAAAAGAATTAATGGCACGACGTACAGATCATAGTTGACCTTTAACAGATCTGTCACAAGTTCTCGCTTTTTTATCATAAACTACTTAGTATAAATTAATTTTTACATAGTTATTTGATTTTACTTTTCCCGTGTATATAGTATACTTATGGTTTAAATCATACGTTGGCTTAGATCTTAATTAAGATTTCAATTAACTAAATCTCATGAGATCCCACACTGTACCATATCTAGGTTTATTGGAGTGCGGGTATACCATAATAACATGTTGTTATTTCTTCAAATAACTCTGTAAAACATAATTTATATCTGTGTCCATTTTGGCTGCATCCCATCTAGAAAGCGTCAGATCTATACCTCAATGAACCCCGGTACACCTTTCCTGTCCTTTTTAGACTCCTCTCTGACGCTAACCTGGAGTTATCGAATTCTTCTACCGCTGAATCTTCACCCTCAACATTTTGAACATCAGGCACAGTTTCCTCTATAACCGCAGGTGCTATAGGCTCAGCATTCATGGCTTCTATCTTCCTCAATACACTTTGTGGTAGCTCCACAGTTTGACCATTTTCATTCGCTTTGACATCCCCGTCTGTTGCCATTGCACTCTGTGTCATTTCATTCGCGATAACCCTTTTGATATTCTCCATGACTTCTTCTTCCTTATCGTGAACTATTTCTTTAACGTTGTCTTTTATTGACTGTGATTTTTCTTTATCGTATTCATTAATGTCACCAGTTACAGTCGCTATTTCCTTTTCGACTTGTTTTATTTCCTCCTTCAGGTCTTGAATGCCATGATTAAGTTCACTGAAGTCTTGATTCATTGTTTGCACTACGTCACGATTGTAGTCTTTAATGTTTTCTTTTATCGCTTCCATGATTTTGTTGCCGTAGTCTTTGATATCTTGCTTTCTAGTCATAGGATGTAAAGCGACATCTTTGAAGAGAGTTTGAGCGACAATATTCTCTTTCTTTCTATTGCCTTGATTCCGTCTCTGTGGTGTTGACGCTACAGTCTCTGTGTTTGCAGCAGCGCTATTCGCAGGAGCACTTCCAGATTCAGGCTTTGACTCCGGAGCCGCTTGTTCTTTGCTCTCGTTGGATACTTTTCCAAATGCCATATTCACATCGTAAAACATTGGAGAGTCTTCGCAATCAATGGCATCACGTGGCCTAGTGCAAGTCAACACTTCCTGCGAAGAAGAGTTGAGATTTAGATTTTATTTAATTTTTAATGTACTTACTACGAAACGCAATGTCAAAGTCGAAGTCAAAATTCTTTATTAATCCAAATTGGATTGGTTTACAATCACTTTTTGACGTCTATTGATTATACCTGTAGGGCAAGAGATCGGTCCTGAGAAGAACAGGCGAAAGAAACTGATCTTTGAAAATATTTTATTTGATTTATTATTATTAATTTAAAATAAAAGTTGATTTAATATATACTTATCACATTTAGAGTAAGATTTTTCAAGGTTTAACATTAATCTCAACCTGATAAATGTGAAACAGACCTTTGCATTTTTTTTAATTTTAAAATTAAAGGTTTTTATTTTTATTTTACGTCACTTACTTGATTGAAGATGGTCTCTGCCGGGCATATGAAACTCCAGCGGTATGTCATGTTCCTACCAGTCGGAGCCTGCGAGGGTAGGCACACGTGGAATATCTGGCACTCGTTGTCGACGTCCGCGTAATACCCGTAGGTTCGATTCTCGCAGCTGAAACAAAATTCCACTTATATTCCCCTTGCAATATGATAAATACAGTCTCACATGCTGAGTTCAGTTCAAATAAGTTCTTTTGATATACACCTTCGGTCCTTGTAAACGTTGTGAACTTTAAGTATACACATTGATCACATTATTGTCACCAGGAGATGGTTTAACATATTTTTTTTTATTTTACACTATATATACAAATAATATTAATATATAGTACGTATATTTATACAGTATTCATATATTCTTCATCAGTTAAAATATCAAAAATGAAGTATTATAAAATATTCTTATTTTTAAAGTCAATAGTAATTTAGTAGTAATTCTTTAAAAAAAAAATCAACTTCATTCTGTCGGATATCTCTAAAGTTATTGCCGTCGGTCCAATATATATTTACGTGATGATTCTTCTTTCCTCATCTTTTACATGTGTTTACATAATTAAAACTAAATTGCCTTAACTATTCTGTCACTGTAGAACTTGTTACAAACGAAATCAGTCTTTGAACACTTTTTTAATGTGTTACTGTGACACGTTTTTCAATTTGCACGCTGTGAGATAAAAAGCTGATACAGTTAACGTTTTGTTATACTATGTTGTTGGAAGATTACAAAAGTATACGCAATTATATACACCATTTAACTTTTTTATTTTCTCAGAAAATAACGACGTGTGTATATACACTCAATAAAAAGAAATTAAAAAAAATATTTTCATTCAGTGTATATATTGATTTATGAATATAGAATATTTAAAAATGTTTAATCATATTTGGAATTTAGCTTTCAATAAGTTAGTCTTATTAAAATATTGAGTTTGTACATTGTCAACAATCATTATTTTAGAAATTTGTAGAAAGATATTCACGATTTGACATAATTTAACCTAATGTAACAAAATAAAGTTTATAAGAACACATTTATAAGGCTTTTTAATTTTTAGTGACAGTCTCTTTGATTGTCATTTTGATAAATTCCAATATCATGATTTCATTAATGCTAGCATCTGTAATATGTAGTTTTTAGTAATATTAATACAAATAAAATAAGTAAAATGATATGAGTTCAATCGACATTTTAACTACGTAGTTTTAGAAAACTTAAATGTCGTTTTTCCTACATCGGGAGATGATATTCTATTATATATAGGACGATCACATTAAAACTCGGCAAGTTATTCAACGTAATCCGGATTTTAGTAATCCCGACGGGAGATGTATCCCGGACGGTGGGCAGTCTCTGCCACCTAATCTCAGCTCATCCGGATCAAGCTCTGCTAAGCTATATACGTGTTCTGTGCGCTTTGCTTGGCTCTACATGTCGGGAGCTCCTCCGCTCTTTGTAAGCGGCTAGGGCATTACCGGCGTGTACTGGTTTTGACGGTTTAAACCGGCTACGGCGGGATTTTTGGGGCATAATTAGGGCTGCAATGTGCTAATGTGATTTTTCCCTTCTTGCACTCTTATAAGCCGCTTTTATATTGCATTCGGAAATACTATATCAATTGTAGTATCTTACGCTGATTATTTATCAATACACTGCTAAGAGATAACGTAACAATTTGTTTTATTAAACTTGACGCTGTTAAAAATCTTTGGATATCGCGATAAAGTATTAGTAGTTTTAAATAAATCCCATAGAAATAACTTAACGTAATTTACTTTATGATAAGCACTCACTTACATTCCTCCATGCACATAAATATTGGTAACTGATTTATAAGCTCATTTGGACTTTTTCCTTTTTTTTAGATTAGCTTGTGATTACGGGATCACCAGATTAATTTATTTTAATAACTTTACCAACGCCTACGACATGAACGACATGATTAAAGCTAAAAAAAACTATTCGAAACAGTCGCAATATTAGTCGAATTAAATTTTATTATAGACTAAAAAAACGTCATAAGTTGTAAATCCTGCGCGAAATTTAACAAAAACGTTAATATACGATTATATTTAATCCTTTCAATCGTTCTAACAGCCATACCGTAAGGGCGAATTTCGCGTGAAATCTTCTCCGTACATTATAAAACAGATCTCTAAGATCGTAGCCTGTAAGTAGCTTTAATTTCGCTTTAAAGTCACAACTACACACGCGACTGTGCGCCGTATGCATGTGCGCGTTTAATCCGGCGGCAACAACAGAGAGCGGCAATCAGCTGGGCCCCGATCAATCGATAAAGAATCGAGTCATGTGGACAAATAAGCATGACTCGCTCCTCGTCCGGATGATCCTTACCATTTGTCAGGATTAGGCTTGCGTTCGGAGGTGCGCGGATTTCGGCCGTGCCTACCGGATCGCCTCTCGGGGGAATCGGTCGGCTTCTAGATCCAAAGCGAACGGACCATTCGTTCTGTTCTTATCTTAAATTAGAATAACTTTGTGTCTTTATAATTCACTGTATAAAGGATGAATTTATCGTTACCAGATAAATATTCATTTGGAATTATTTATTTTACATTTTACCGTGGTCCTATTGTATAGTGTTCAATATATGAATTGTTTTTCATTTATCTTTTTCATACCATACCTTTTCAATTATCTTTTTCAGTGAGGCACTTGCCATATTACAGACATATCATGTTTCATATTAAAACCGGACACTCCGATTACTTCACGGGATTGCTAAACATGAAAATTTAATTTTAATTCATTTCATCACCGTTTAATTAAAATTAGAAATTCATCAAATTCATTACATTAACTCTCATATATTTACGTTTAGTTTTGGGATGTGGAAATTGTTTGTGTTTTCACAGACTTACCGAAAATATTACTTCATGACTATATAACCCATTGTTTAGCGCATCGTAAAAACCATAGGAAGGAAGGTACAGGCCGAGTCCCTCGCCTAATCGGAGGGTCTGCGTCTGTCTGGGCTTACATACTACTCCCTTAACAAAATCTTAATCCCTATAAAGGGTTAGGAATATTATCTTATTACACTCGCAAGAAATAAACCTTTAATTCGCGCGGCCGCCCTTATAAAATATGGCTGGCAGTTTCTCGCTCGAACTAATCCCGCTCGATTACTTGCCCCTTTTAGAAATCGATTTTTATTGTTTCTTATTTTTTCCCCTATCAGTTGTTCAAAACATGTTTCTAAAGAGCCTATTTCATTATAGAATACTTTATCGCATGAAATACTTTCTCGTTTAAAAATTATATGTTTCATCAGTCAAATATGTGATTGAAATACAATAGCAGTGTAAAAAATATATTTTTAACGCTTATATATACGCTATAACTTATATTCCAACACATACTTAGCTATATGCGTTCACGGTGCGATAATATACATTTTGGCTTGAGGCAATCTTCAGGATTCGTTGTGAGACAAATCACCACAGCTGTTTGGAGGCCAGCTCTGTCTGTCAACGTAATCTGCTGACGTCTTGCAGCGATATAAATTTAGCTTCAATCGCCCATTCAAAGCCCGTTAATCGCGGATTCAGCGTGGACGCACCTTTAATGTATGACCGCCGTCTAGGGTTGAGACTATTAATTATTATCTTGATTTATCTTTCAAAGCCTTAACTGTATTATAATGTAATTAAGATTATATCTTGACTGACTAACCTAACTTAATTTAAAATGACACAAAAAATGCGGCTAATTCTAGTTTATGAAAACCGAAATTGTACTTATAAGCCAGATAACTACGAAAACTGCATGTGAACACACGAAATATTTGTCATAAAATAATTCATCAAAAAATTATAAGGTACGAAGAAGGAATTGAGATATTTTAATCTATAAATAAAGATATAAAACAAGAGAAAACCATAAAGCTATAGAAGATAAAAATGCATTATATTGACAACCCTAAGTCTTAAATCCGCACTACATCCACACATCGGACTACGACCGTTGCCGGTGTATCTCTAGAGATCTGATAAGATTCAAATAAGGGATTAGAGAAGGACGCAACGAGGATTTGTGTGCAAGACCAGCCAGTGTGAGCGGGACCGACAATGGGATTATCTCTGGACAGAGCGCACCAAGTGGCCGTGTGGGTAATACATGAGCGCTATAGGTATATTGCAGCTATAGTAAAGATTAAGGCCCAACGTTTGTCACACTTAAATATGCGGAATCGTTTTATTTCGGCCAATTCTAATTTCAAATTTTTAAAATCAACAAATTTTAGAATCTCTTTTTTTTTTATTTTTTTTTTATTTTCAGCCTCAATGCAAGGTAACATGAGATACATTTATTAATATCCATTTTTCGATGAGTTTCGATTTTATAATATTTTTCTTATACGTATTTTTTTTAACAAATTCTAACTCGATTCTTTTCTGATACCACAAGCTCAACCCCTTTTTGCTACTTGCACATGTAACATTAAAAAGAGACTCCAATCCGTACAAGACTAATAGAGACCATCCTTAGCTTAATGAGTAATCATTGTGCATTTGTGATTTTGTCAAATCCATGCAATTCAATAAGGTATAGTGAAGTATGCGTTGTGGTATTGAGGGCCCAATTAATTCTAGGTTTACGTTTTTTCCTATACTCTTTCCATTTCACCGAACTAATCCCGGGGCTTATCTTCAGTTTGCAGTAGAAAGCTACTACGCCTTCGGTCCGTTGTAAAATAAACCTTGATATAACAATATAAGGTGCAGTGTCCATAGTCAGACATCATCGAGGGTGCCACACAGTAGTCAATGGAACTCGACGAGAGTAAAACCGCGACCTACCGTAGGGTTCGAAACATTAGCAACTCCTTTTCTTTTCACGTCTTCTTAATTTTATAATAAAATAAACAAAATAATGTGAAAATTATTTATCGTCTTATTCAAAATGTAAAAAACTTTAAAATATATTGCATCCTAATCTTAATAAATCGCCTGAATTTAGATTTCTATTGTGTATTTTGTACTGCATTAGTTATTTAACCTCCGACTTATGTCACTTTCAATCAACCAGGCTCATCTCAGTGCAGTTCTTAGAAATATTGGACACTATTTGAAAACTATTATACATTTCAGTATGATACTGATAAAAAACTTCGCATAATCCATACATTAAACAAAAAAACTATGAACTTTATTTTGAATTTTAAATTTAAAAGTTCAGCCCTGAGAATACAACGAATATAAAAAAAAATATAAATTTTTTTAAACGCGCGAGGGCTTATCGGGTAGTCGGCTTTGTTTTACACCTTTTTATTTTAGATGTAAATATTTCGTTCGCTGATAATCCGGTCCATCGCATAATCCACATGGACGCGAACAAAAAAGAGGAAGCGCCGAGAGTCCGATTATGAATAATAAAATTATATCGATTTACTTTTAACTATTGCGGATATTCTAAAGAGAAGTAAAGATTTAAAATTATTGGAATTCCGTTCCAAACTTAAAGGACCATGTACTAGGTATAAATTTATATTATTGTGATAGTGTAAGACTACATGTCAGTGTGTATAATCCTCAGCCGTTGAGACTTCACAGATTTGAATGAAATTTAAACACGCTGTATATTAATAAAAACTATACTTTTTAAAGTGTAAACACACTATTTAATAATTTCATGTTTCTAAAATAATATAATCTGACTAAATATTCAATGCAATTATATCTTAAGATAATATTTATAATTTAGCTGTCTAAAAACAAGTGGAGCAACTTGTTGAGATACTTATCTAAAATTACTAATACTGATCTATTATGGGGATGTCATAGATATGAAGGTTTGATTTGCCCGATGGTGTTAGGACAGTTCGGGTAATGTGGTTTCAGTTTAATTAAATAATATTAATCTTTTATTATTTAATGTAACTCACCAAAGTTCGTCTACCTACTATCTAAAATCGATAACAGCATCAAAATACACTCTTAGTTCATTAGGTTATTCTAATGGCTATTGATAGAATACCTTATTTTACTTGTTAGGATTTTTGTAAACAATTTCTCGTATAACAAGATGTAGATATTCCTATAATCTGATGTCGAGAGTGTTTATAAAGTTAAAGAAAATATACGTGCGTTTAGCGATATTGGTTTATCTCTAATATCATAGAAACGACACCGATGTTTCAAGCGATTCTTTCTGTTATATTAATCAGAAGTAAAGCAGACGGGGTCGCGTAAATCTCGAAGAGAAAATATATTGAATAAGACAACATAGTAATTGCTCGCAGCCTTTTCATACGCGCCCTACGCGTTTGATGTATCATCGACACATGTCTTATCCAATAAAGTTAATGCTCCTCCATTGATAATTCACGAGCACGGTTTCTTCACATTCACCTAAACACATTACACGATAATACGCCGTAACAAACAAAAGTATAAGTAAAAATATCATTTTTGGAACACAAATGGATTTTGGTCAACTCTTATAATGAAATGAATAGCAATTAATTATGCGACTAAAGGAAAGCTATAAATGTTAACTCATTATAAAAAAATTATAGTGTGTAAGCTACATAATCAAATATTAAAGGAATAACTTTAGCAACGTATGACAACTATTTCATATGTTAAAAGCTATTAAGCTTTTTAGGCTACAGTGCGTATTGAAGTAATAGACTTATTATGTCCGCATACACATACATTTATACATACATACGCTCGAAAAACATTACCCTACTTCACCAGTTGGGTAGTAAAAATGTTCGCTTTCGTATTGTTGTTGTAACAATTTCGCTGTTTAAAAAAATCGCCTTCCATCCATCCCGCAGTCCGCACCGCTATCTATTCCACTCGTGCGCCCGCTAAAGCCAGATTTCAATAGAGTATAATCTTGCCCTAATGAATCTCCAATCCGGATTATCGGGGGCCCGTATAATGGTCGGACGATGGCTGTTGCGAACGAGCGTCGGTTTAGCTTAGAAAAACTTTTATCCCCATCAACGTTGCGGGCACACGGCGGAAGCATCACACACGCTTACAACGGCTATTTATATATAGTTCTAGTCAATCAGACTCCGCATAGTTAAAAATCGGAACGGATAATTTTAATTATATTGAACCGCGGTGGTAATTTCATTAATGACTACGATAGAAGTTTGATAAAATCATCATTGGGAACGGTCAAACATTATTAGTTATCGTAATCGGCGAATGTCAAGCGATTTTTCTCGACACAAAACCGTCAAGGTCGCACATCAACCGTCAAGAGATAAACCGTAACGAGAGCATTGGATTCTGTCCAATAAATTGTAAGGGCCACACGACACTGGGCTAATCCCATTGGCGGGCATTAGAGAGGCTTTGTGCAGACAGATCGCGCTCGCACGTCGAAATTACCTAGCAATTGGTAACCGAGCCGAATTGCCTCCGGGCTCAGCCTAAATCGGCTGCAGACACTTTTATTGCCCCGTCGAAATCCCGCTGACCCGGGCTCGCCGCGATCCCGGGCTCCGTTTTATCCCGGCCCCGCTTAATCCCGGATTTGACGTCGAATAATCCGAACCCGTGTCGGATATCGCGTCGACACAGCCGCCCCCACACTCGCTCTGTTTTGATTTCGAATTTTACGACGCACCTCCATAGCCGCTCGTATAAAACCGTGCGAGAACAATGCGACGCCACCTTTGGACAATTCCCCCATTCATTCGCATTCAGCCGATGCTCATAAAGTAATGAAATAATTTACTTTTATTATGACGGAATGAATCGGCACGACAAAAGTTATCCATAACTATCATCGATTGGGATTATGGCTCTCGCAGCGCATCGCTCTCGGATATTTGGAGTCAATAATATGAAATTGTTTGCGGAGGAAATGAGAAAAAAAATGAGTAAATTAATTTGTATTTTCGTCGGATGGCGCGTTATGCGAAAAATTGAATGGCACTGAGTGCAAATGAAACTGATCACGGGGGTATTATTTCACTGTGTCGGATCGTCATTCGCAAACGCGTTGGTTAAAGCGATAATGAAAAAGGGTTTATATAATATTCGAGAAATACTAGAGGGCCCATTTCTTTTTACTCTATACATTTTTTGCACTTCTTAATTTTAATTAAGACCGTGATATATATACAAAACGTTGGTTTTAATTAAATTCAAGTATTGTAAATAAAGCCCGCGCGTAGCATTAAATTATTCTAAGCGCAGGTACATACATATGTATACAGATTTGAAATGTTGCGGTACACATGAGCAGGCGGATCCGTCAAACACGTAATTACGTTCCACGTTTCGAAGCCAAAATTATATTTGATGGCAAAGTGAATAGCCGCCTATTCCCATTTTAATGAGGATTATAGTTTCTAGTGCATTTAGAGCACTTCGCGCGGTAAAATTAATTACTGAATCGAGTACGTCTGCCGTCTAAACAGCGCGTATCGTTCTGGGGCCCGACGTTCGCACGCAATTTCGATTATCTCTAATCCTTTCACGTTTCCATGTTTCGTTGCTGTCTTTTGCGGTGTGCGGATATGAAGTGCAGACATTAAAAAGGTTTTAATGTTATTCATTTTCTCAAATGAAATTAATTTCATTTGCCTTGTTATTTTTTATTTATTTATTTATTTATTTTTACGCTGCCCCTATTGTAAGATAGAAATATCTTGTATTATAAGGGCG
>DWHQ01001775.1:0-10288 GCA_018247955.1 Eurytides marcellus marcellus | reverse complement strand
CAATAATAATTAAACGTTTATAAAGGGATTAATTACAATCTAGTAATAAAAATATATATTTTTTTATTGATATAATTCAATGATTTTAACATCATTATATATTCGCAAAATTTGGCGGCACACTTTAGCAATTTGACGGCACACAAAAGTGCCGCGGAACAGTGGTTGAGAATCACTGCTCTAGAGGCTGATTAACAGATATCTCGTTAAAAACAAAGTTAGTGAAAGTGCGCTTAAGTTCTTGTAAATTGAATATTATAATCAGCCATTGGTTATTCTTGGCTTTGACTACATACAATATTAAAAAAGAGAATACATAAATGTTTGATATACGCGAAATACGTGCGTCATTTCAAACTCCACATTTACATGTTAGGAAAATTTGGGCTAGTCGGTACGCTTGTTATTGTACTTGCTTCGGACGTGTCGCATTTGCATTGGAGACTTCGAGCGGAAGTACTGGCAGTATTTGAATGCGCATGCAAAATAATATATTGTCTTCTCACAACTTGCAAATAACACTTGTGGAGTCAATACATGGAGATAATACAATGATGACACGTTTGGCGCAATTGCTAAGCTATTGTCTTCGGCGTCGCAAGTCGTGGGTTCGATTCCCGCCCGGCACAAATATTTGTACGAACTACAGATGATTGTTCCGGATCTGAACGTCAGTCCGTGTAAAATTTATGTATGTAAAAAGACATTGTAACACAAGATATTACTATCTTAAAATTAAACAATAAATAAATCTTTTTTAAAGAACAAACAATACTAAGTAAAAAAGTGTATTTATCATAAGTTGTATAATCGTTGAAATAAGAACAATAAATTTATTTGAACTCAACACTTAAGTAAATATCTTCACATACATTTTTGTATACATCTAAATTAAGTTTTAATTGAAATTGAATTAGAGAAAACGTGCTAATGTTGTCGAACCTTAAGGAAATTATTTTACGAAGTTTATTGTTGTTGTTGTATTAACGACCGTCTTCAGCTTATCGCGGTGAAGGTTTTTATGCAAATATAAATTTTATTTGAGGATTGCATTTTAAAGATCATTCTCGGAATACTCAGAAGAGTTATAAAAATTATAAGGAAAATCCGCCCTAAAACACTTCTTAAATCAACACGATATCTGTTAGACCATTTATCAAACGACCCACATAAAAAAAAACGTTTACTCACAATCGTCTGGTGTGATAGGAGACCCTAAGGTTGAAGAGATAGTGAGATAGCACCGACTAAGTGATCAAAACACACAAAATAATCCGATTAAGTTCTAACGAAAACTGATTTTAATAACCGTAATTTCTCGAAATCAATCTAAAATGGCGACCGATCGACTATATATTAAATTAAAAATTATTATACAACGCAACACGTCGAAAACGTTAAAAAAGCTCCAGCGAACCCCAATCGCCATAATTATAATTTCAACAAACAAACCGCAACTAATTGCATGTATGTAAAAGAACGCGTGCCCTTGGAACGCGCGGTCGGTTTTGAAATGACGCAATACATATGTAGGTCAGCTTTATTTATTTTTTGCAATTCGATAAAACACCGCGAAACGAGTTTTCCACTATGGCAACATTAACTCGCGGCGACCCAGTGTGAAATGTATCGCGAACAGTAAATATCCGAGGGTGGTCGGCCGAGCGTGGTCACCGTAGCGCTTTTTTCGCTGTTGCGGCTAATAAATTTCCGTCGAGGAGCGCGGTGACACATAAAGGAATTGCTCGCCTCTGTTTATGGCAACGCGTCGCCTCGTTGTCGGTTGGCAGCCGAGTCAGCCACTGTCCATAGATAACGTAGAGTTACGCGTTTGGCGTGCACGAGCATAACTGAGATTCGGGAAAGTTAAGTCCCTAGTTGGAAAATGGTGGATTTGCATTTCCAGTTTTATAATTATACGACAGGAATGACGACTGATGTCAATAAAGACCACGGTTATTTGGCTAAGCTTTAATATAGGAATGTGATATTGTCATACAATATGTTTTTTTTAGTGTTCTAATCCTAAGATAAAATAGACAACAAGACAAAAAGTTTATAAAAAGAGTACCTAATGACATTAAGTCGGCTCATTGTAATTCTAATTTATGGTTCTTACGTCCTTAAAGCATTAACAAAAAATAAATAAGCAAATAGGAACAAAAAAGGTTACATGTGTACGTATTTGGACTACAATTGACACAGCAATAAAGGATCTCAATGCGGGGTATTTAATTCACATCACTATACTCTGAACCCGTACGTGCTTAAGATTTGTAACAAGGACAAAGTATACGAAGATCAAAACTATTTAAGCCCTGCTATTTACTCAGTGGTTTTAAACTTTCTTGTCAGCGGGGAATACTTACTACTTGGTAAAGACGTCGGCAATTCATTATAACGAATCTTCAACTTTGCAACTTTGATTTTGCATCAAATCTAGCTTGCTAATGATGCTGATTTCTGTTTTACGTGCATACAGATTGGAGTTTATTAATATACAGATATACCAACTATATCAATAAATTGCTCGGGAATCAGTTTAAAACGTTTTATTATTATTATTTTGTTTCGGTAAAGTTACTTATAGCTTCAAAGTGGATTTTCTCTACATAATCTAAATAATCAGAATAAAACAAATTGAATTGTTAGTTTTCTAATAACATATACGTGAAAATGATTTGTTGGTTCTTTCTTTTTTTACGCAAGAAAGGTCAGAAAAAAAATCGTGCCGGGGAATTCACGAGCAAAAGAAGAAAATTGTAAAGACAAGTGACTCTAACGAAGAAGGAAATAAGTACTTTAAGTTACTAACTAATTCTTTAGATTTTCAAAACCCTACTTTGTACTTTGTGTGAGATATATTGGAGCTCATTTTTTATGGTAGGGCAAATTTTAGGGCCTTTTAGTCTGAATTCATCTCTGGTAATACTACAGCATTGCCAGTTGTTATATATGAGACGATATGTGGCACTTTGCCATTATGACTTGTCACCAAACATTCGTCACATTTTTTTCGTAAACAAAAATTATACAGGGTATTAGTAACTGTTACTTCATAAATATCATAAAAGATTTTTAATTTATTTTGCAAGCTCTACAACTAACAAAATTTATTTCTATGGCCAGCGTAAATATTATAAATTATAAAGCAGCTAAATTTGTAGTAACCATAAGGTAACTAATGAAACATATACCAGTAGGTTTTTTGACAGACTTTGGTAAATTAAACATACCAAAAAAGGAAGAAACGTACGACGGTATTTTAATCGAGAAATAAATGTGATTTCCCATTGATCGGGATGCACGCCGTCGGACGTTGATAAACGATGTTATGTAAGTACATTATAAATGCATGTATTCCGATACGCAGGCCCCGCTCGCTACGTTATTGAGACTGGGTATCCTGTGGGTAGCGATAATGACCCGCGGCAATAGTGTCTGTATCTGCGTAGGATCTTTCCTTTCGCATTCGCTTATCGCCCAACGTAATGGAATACGCATATTTTAACTGCGTCCGTTACCTTACTGATGTTAATGTCTATATGAGCTTCGCTATCCTTCCTTTCTTCAGAATTTGTGACCGTTGTCTAATACGCTAGTTTATCTAAACTTATGTAACGGTACTCGATTAACTCTTTCTGTAACCTGTTTTATAATTAGATAGATAGATAATATATGATAGATTAACTCTTTCGATTAGATCTAATTTAGCCAGTTCTTTATCAAATGTATAAATTAATCGATTTTATTTTTGTTCATTTTCCCCGTCTGACATACATTTTAGAATTAGGTACTAGGTATTTCAAGATGAAATTGTCGAAAATTGTGGAAACCGAACAAATATAACATTTATCATTTCCTCTAGAAGTAGATTTATAACGTACTACTTTATAGGCACATTAGAAAAATTGCTTTACTTACATTGCAGCTATACTAAAAAGAAATTACGAGCATTTGACTAAAGAATAACACGTTTAATCTAGGTCTGAAGTACCCCACATCGTGATGGGCATAGATTCAGGCAAACTTCTCTGGATTTCGAAGAGTGCGCTAAAAACGTCGAAACAAATCGTTTCGTTTGATTGCAGGGATATCAAATCAAGGAGGGGAAACCGGCCAGCGGTGCGTCCATGTTATCCAATGGGATGGGGAGGGAGCTTTGTGTGATTTACACACACTACAAAATACAAAAGCCGAAGTGGCTCAGGCCGGGCGAACGTCCTTGATTTTGCAGCACCAGCAAGAAGTAAATTGAAACTGGACTGAGAAAAATACTGGATCCCTATCACATGACTTGTTGATTGCGAAAGTAATGATTTACGTGCTCGATAAATTATAACTCCTATACGTATGTCATAAGAGAGACTTACATCCAGTAGTGGATAAAAAACGTCTGACAATGATGATGATGCTACGATTTCACATACTATAAATACAAAGCCGTATCAGTATCTTGTATTTTTAAGTGAATCTAAATAATATTTTATATTTATCATCACTTACATATTAATATGATGCTATTCTGAACACACAAAGGATAGAATGTTTCTTTATTTTGCATAATTTATTTCCCGGCATAATTCCCGAGGACCGTTATAGCCTAAATAATTCTTATGATTTTCTTTTGCTGAATAAATATTTTTTCAGCAACTAAGGGACCTAATCTTGTTTTTTTTTTCTTATTAAAACACGTTCTTATTACCAATATTTGTTCTTGAACCTGTTTTATAATTAGTACGACGTTTTTTTGTTACCTAAAAAACTCGACTTTAGTTCCGTAACTTGATCACTATCTGGTGTTGTTGTGGCACTATCTATACACTATGTGACGGTTACAAATTACCACAATTTACCTGTTTATGTGCTCATCTATATTTGAAGAGCTATAGCTTATTCTCTCTACCCCGTGAGAACTATCAAACTTCACTTTTTAATCACAAACATCTATAATTCAGCCGTTAGATTTCAAATCGCATCAAGTCCACTTCTGACACAAGGCCAACTTTTGTTCATATTTAACAGAAATATTAATTATCCTTCAAAACATTTTAACAAATTGATACAACTCCTTATGGTTTTCAAGTTAAGTAAGACTAAAACCCATCCCTTTTTTCGAATAACTCCAAAAAACGATTTATACACGTTTAGACATTTTGGACTTAGTGTTTTTTTTTATAGTCTTAGTTCTTTTGACTATACATTAAAACTGTGAAAGTGCTAAGACTTTTATTTTAGGAACTAAAGTGTTTAGAAAGTAAACCTAATGGTGAACGACGCACTTGATCATGAACAAACAATATCAAGCAGAATTAATGACCGCACGACTTTAAAACTACTTAACTCTGTGCTGTGCTCTTCGCCTAGTGATATGAGATGGTCGTCTATGCCCAATAATATCCTTCCACACGGGAACACAGTATCTCTTATACACAACTGCTCGACACTAGAATTAATGCTATGCACCATTATCCCGAGCAGGCTGTGAAAGACTCCTATTACTTTGAACAAGTAAATTGTGTCTTTAATTATTAATCCTACCAAATACTTTACTAGTTTAGACACTGTAGTACAGTTGTTAATTTTAGACAAGGAAATTAAATCTATTTGGAAGCGTCCATATCAATTCTGGATATTGTCGAGTAGAACTACGTCTAATTCCGAGACGTTATGATTAGTCTGATAAGCGATAATTGGGAATACCGTTTCAAATTGATAGAACTATCTACTCTCCAATCCATGTAATCAATATCTTAGGTTATTATACAACTGCAGCTGAGGCTGTGTCACGTGTTATAATTAAGCAATACAAACAATAGTCCAAACCAGAAATCTCCAATTTATTTTCTCGTATACCACTTTAAAAATTTTACTGGTTTTTGTGGACCCCCTGCTGCTATATCTCTACGATATTCCTAAAACTCGTTAAAACATGTGAAGATTAGATGTAACCACAGCCCCGCCACGTCTCACGTAGACCCCAAGGGGTTTGACCACTTTGGGAATCACTGGTCCAAACTCAATGTTATATATAAAAACAGTTAAAATATTTTTCAAATTTTCAAAACCTAATCCAGAGGAAAACAAGCAATTAACTGCTCTTTTATAATTTAAACGACTGTTGAATTCGGTCACATATGCACATACCTACGTATTTGACGCATAAACGTATTTTGCTATCGAAATCACTTTTTCCGAAATACCAGCGAACAAACCTAGAACCTAGAACATATCACATATAACCTTATTCATTTTCCGTAAAAAAAAATTCTGTCTTTCTTATATTATATCTTTGTTCTTATTGGCCATGTTTGTAAAATAAGAAATCTTTCAACCCATTTTCTCTGGAATCTGTTTAAATAAAGATTGTATCTTTATCACTATACGACATGACGATTTCTTGACGTGGTGTAAATTACAAAGAAAAATCAAAAGGCGACGCATACCAAACATTGCTAAACATAATAAAATGCAGACATAAAGAGAACGACATTGGAACTCGTCATAATTATGTAGCTGTGCAACTGCAAACGTAAAAATACACCAATGACCACCAATGAACACCAATGACCAAATATTAATACTTATAATTATTTACGCTATTTAAACAAACAAGGAAAATGTCGAATAAATGGCAAATTACAATGTATGTGGTTAACACATTGCCATTATAAAAACGGCGTAAACGTCAATTCAATCAAAAAAGATATCAATTTGAACCAGACAACCATAAAAAATATAAAAAAGAGTAAAAACGTTCATAATAAGATGTTTCAAATAAAGTAAACGATAAACAGAACGAAATACTAAGACGACTTATAAACGGATTTATCGACTCTATAAACAAGATGTTTATCGATGTTCTTTAAAAACTACTGGATAACTAAGTGTGTTTTGCATCTCATACTTTACTTATTTTCAACAAATTCCGCAACTATAAATAGTAACAGTAAGGGAACTAATAAAAAAGAAATGAATACTCGAAGGTGCTTGGCCTTAGACACACTCGAAGTACAACCGTGCCCGGTACAATCTTTCAAACCAGTTTACATTGTACGATCGGCACGCAGGTGATGCAAATTGGGCACAGATCATCCGCGATCAGAAAAAAAACAAGGAAAAATAAAAAAAATAAATATATAATCTAAAGCGTGTTGTTGCTTAAAGCTTATTACACTGTTCAGGAGTTTCTGGTAGACCGAAATGCGTGGAACTTAATCGATCGACTCGTATGTCGGATAGCTCTTATATTGCATTAAGGCTTAACGTATTGTAATGATATTAAAGGAGCAACTTTAGTTTCACGCCGGCTCTTCTCAACAGAACTGCATTCCGAGCCGGTAGTGGTTTCCGGACAAACTAAGATGTAAAAATGACGATACAAAAGTGTCTGTTAATGCCTCTTTGAATAAATATAGCTTGATTTGATTTGAAAAAAAAAATAAAGGAAATAGGTATTTTTTACGGTATTGCCAACACTTATGTCGATGATTTAATGTCACAGAACTGCGCATTGATTCACGCCATTGTTTTACTATGACAGATAAAAACAAAGGAAGTTATCATTCTTATCGCCGACTTAGGGAGTTACTGGTGGTCTGGTGGGTGTATGAAGGAATTCACCTATTAACTGCGCAATATAATTGATGCAACACAAATAAATCTCAGTCGGGAAAGTTCACGTACCTAAATAACTTGACATTTGCTCGGGACGACACTGTCACGACTTATTTATGGAACGCCCTGCTTTGCTAGTTTACCGTTTATCTATCCGTATGGGAAAATCATCTAATAGAATACAGAAGAAAAAGATCAAATATCGGATAGAGCTAAATTTTAAGTTGTCGTATTAATATTTATGAAGTAAGTACTGTTGCAAATAACTGCAATCATTTTAAGTAAATGTCATTGTTACAATAACTGTAACAGTAGTGATTAAATTTTGCGTAAAAAGACATTATCTATTTACCAACTGACAAGAGGCCCGGAGTTTTATCAGTTCTTCAACAGCAGTCGGAGTTCTTACCTATAATCAGTGTTTCAAGGTAAACGGGTATATTGTACTTTAACGAGTTTTTTGTTGTCATATGACAAGTACAGAAATTCGATACTACAAAGATCAACTAATCTAATTTTAGGTGTTTTATTGATAAAGAGGATTAGAACTATGTAGTATCAATAGAATTACAACGCGACTGCCGTCCTTCGAATGTTTAAATGTTAAATGTACCTACTAACGCTTCCAGTAATAAATACCCGACAAAAGAAAAACAAAACACTCAGTTTTTACAACGACCGCAAAGTTTTGTTCCCTATTTGCGATCAAGACTTGTAAGTGTATCTATTATTACGAAAACTAAACATTGCTCGGCTCAATTGCGACAATTGAGTGAAAGATAAATGTTTATTGAGGAAAAAATTCCCGTGTGCAATGGAGTGGAAATGACGCTTTTCCTTTTTTTCATAAAAATAATGTTTACATATATTTGTTTGCCTTGCAATAGTATTCATTCCGCAGTGTACTAACGTCATAATTATCAACCGCTATCTGTTAATCTAGAAACATTAAATCTTAGCCGGCAAATTTAATTGAATTCTAATACAAAACGTATTTCAGTGAAATCGTAATCCACGAGTATTACGCGTAATAAACGAGTTTGTTGTGTTAGTTATATTATACCGTGATATCGTGCATTGTACCTTTGCCAACAAGGAAGCCACTATTGACCGACTTTTCATAATTGTTTGTTACATTGTCGCTTCAAGGTCCCATAGATATTTGTTCCGTCGGACTCTTGACGCATATTTTGCCCATAATTGTTCATATTAAAGCATTTAAAGCTGTATAAAATGTGTGACGCACCCCTCATACCGACAATCAGAATGCATTGGACAATACCATGTGTGTCACCGTGTACACAGCTTCTTATGCATTAAACATTATGATGATAAGTTTCCTGCCGCTTACTTCATAGTATGTTTTAATAAATGTAAAATGTATTTTTTAGTAGTTGTTTACATCCTTTTTGACGTAACGTTTTTATTTATTTATTTTTTAATTCCGTCCTGTCTTTTAATAGATTTAGCAAGTTAACGCGGCTGAGAGCTTCTTATTATGAACAACAATACGCAATGTTGAAGATTCGAATCGAAGTGCGCAAAGTCAAGAAAAGTGTTTTGCTAAAGTTATTTAACGAATGTCAAATAGAGGCCTATGAAACTTGCAATACAACTGATATTTTTCTAGTCTTCCCTTCCTCTTTTTATAAATAAGTATTAAAAATAAATGTATGTGGTAAAAATCACAAACTTCAAAATATAGCACCACCACTAACTTTCATTACAATAGAATGAATTGACTCGTTCCCCGTTCCAATAAGAGACATTTATTTCTGCGGCCAATAGAAGCCACTGGGTGCATAATTTTCCCGTAAAACGCATATTACACAGCCGAATTACGTACCCGCTCATCCAGAATGGAACAGAAACAAAGTTAGGAGATAACCGACGGAGGGAACCGCTATTGCAGCGGAAAAACAAAACTTACGACGTCTGGAGGTTTGCCAGCGGCGGCCAACTGGAATCGCGACTGCAAAAAAGCCAGCACTAAATTACAGAATTCACGAAACAATCACAGAATTAATCACGACACTCGACATCGTAACGTACACTCGCGCGCTGGGGCAGCGGGACACGACGCGTCCACTCTCAGCGGCCGTCGGCAGGGCACTGAAGCTGAACCACGGGCTCTACCATAGAGTTGTAAGCTACGCCAGCGTCGAAGGGACGACTGTCTTGTCGCTCTCCGAACGCGCGAACTTTTCGACACCCTGCGTAATTGAAGAACTCATTCTGTTCCCAGTCCACGGAAAAGAACTGATTTTCTTTGATTATAATAAAATCACATTTAAAAGCCTTATAATCAAGTAAATAAAATGCATGATACAGTTAAACAGTTTACTATGAATTTAGTTCATTACTTTGAGCTAATTCCTTTCTGTTTGTCCAAATAATACACGAAGTAAAGTGTGTGCTATTGGATAAATTGAAACACGACAAATTAAGAGCGGTAAAGGTAACTTCAAAGGATTCTTTTCAAAGAAAGACCGAGTACTGGGGAACATTATGAGAGCTTTAGTGTTAACTCACTTTAAGAAAGAATTTTTCTATCTTACCTACCAAGTACGTCGTGTTAATGCTAGAAATCGATTAGTATGCTGACGTATTTTTTTTTTTTTTAAAACGCTGCCCCTATTTTAAGATAGAAATATCTTGTGTTATAAGAGCG
>DWHQ01001774.1:0-10289 GCA_018247955.1 Eurytides marcellus marcellus | reverse complement strand
CTGTAAGGTCATCTGTATAACAAGAAAATTTATCAGTTTGACGTTTTAACACATGATTCTATGAAGCTAAAATTTGTTAAATTATTAGCTAGATACGAGTTTAAAAAATGAGTCGACGGTTATTTTTATTTCAGCTCTGTTCATTGCTTGTATATCTTTTAAAACTTGACGTCCGCCAAGAAAATGTAATAAATGAAAGATACTACGCCGTTACGCTTCGTAAAGATACGAAGATAGGACGTTTTCTAAATTTTCGCAGCTACAGAAAATTTATTAATTTTACCTCTTGTCAGTTTTGTACCCATATTATATTTGTTGATGCAAAATTATTTGACGGTCGATAGAAATATTGAAATTGATCGTACTATTGCGTGAAATGCTAGCGTTATATTCTTGAACTGTTTTAAACTGTTGTGAATTGGTAACACAAGCTATATTTTAAAAAATTAACTAAAAATTTTTAAACCCCCTAAACACGGTAGTCTTATAACGGGTTTTTATGACCCCCATATGACACAGGGTTTATGGAAACAAACTTTTAATAAAACTGTTTTTTGAATTATTTAATTTATTTGAAATTAACTGTCGTTAGTTACGTATGTATAAGTTTTTTATTTAAAATGTCCTTAGTTTGATTTTAATAATAGTAATATATTTCCTTCATAAAACAGTTTTTCCTTAATATCCGATTTAAGCCTTTAACGAAAAAAGTTAAACGTGAATCATTTGTACATAACGCGTTATACGGGGTCATACCAGCGCGTTTTACGATAATGCTCGTACAACACGTTTACCTATAACGCGGAATCAATCTACCGTGTTATACCGAATTACTGTTTATGTACAAATATTTATTTCAACGTATTGCTATTAGCTTTTGATGACTGAGCAGTTTGCAAATTCTTACCTTTTTGTTGGTTTCTCTCGTGGTTTGGAACATCGCTGAAGATTAGTGCTTGGACTCATTAATACGATGTCAAAAAGTAATCGTCCTTTTGCTAAGCGTTAGTCCATCTGTAGTATACTTTTTAAATAAGGGAATTTGGCTCATCGTCAGGTTTTTATCGGATACAAAGCGATGATCAATACTTTTAATTAGTTAATTACAATAATGCCAAGGGTCAAGCCGCCAAGGGGATTACTACACCATTGCCTGTTATATTGCCGCCAAATTTTAATGCTCAAGTATTACTATTTTCCGGTTTAGCAGTTACAGAAATGTTTTTAGTGATATTACTGGCAGTAAAACCACTTTTACATCTTGGTGACGGGCAAAGCGAGTAGACTTTTAAATTGAACAAATACTCGGCACTGTGTTTTTAAAAGGACAAGAGCATCGCTCACCGTCATGCATCACCGCCCATCTGTCTCGTAAATTTAATAAAAAAAGAGACGAAATGCAAAGTCGCCACATCTGTATCAACGAGGAAACCAGTCAAGTTCATTTGGCATATGGATTCATACACATCTTATAATGAGGATGTTTTGTATTTACACAAATGCTATAAATTGATAAAATCTATATTATTTCATAGATTTCAACGAGGTACTTTAACTTTTTAATTTCGTTGTTTTGAATCTTTTACAAAATTAAAGAGTCTGTTATTAAGTGAATGTCGCGACTTAATAAGTATCTATGTAATAAATACTATGTACTAAGTAAAGTGGACAAATTTTACTGATTCCGCGTATTATCATAAAATTATGGTTTTTAATTGTAAGATGAATTCCATAAAGCTTGTGAGCGATACGACAATGTAGAGAAACTAATGCTTATTTACATGCATGTAACAACTATTACTATTTATCTGCGATATGGTCTCCAGTCATCAAGGTGACGAACGGGAATGTACAAAGGTTATTGTACCTCGGCTGGCCTTCGTAGATACGTCCAAATGCCATCCGTGCATCCGCTCCTTACAATATGTGCTTTGTGATAATAAATCACCCCGAATAATTGACATTTACATAACAAATAATGACTATATCATAGTACAAAATCCGATCCGTATTATTGCGTAACGTCTTTTATATTTTGAAGGAACAAAAGTGTAAAAGCTTTAACTTTTTGACAGTTCAGGACTTTTTCGCAAGTTAGTTCGCAAGGACCTTTAAAAATATTTTACAGTTTCTTCTATGTTGTTAAATCATGTCAGGTTTGCCGATTTGCCCATCTCAATGCCGTGAGTTTTAATACGCTTCCCCCTTGAAAATAAGTCTTAAGACTTGTATTATTTGGGTCCAAAATTGCTCTATTTACCGACTTTTTTTTTGCAAGGGCTGAAAAACATAAAAGGTTGTAACACTTGGAGCAAAAAAAAATCAAGAATATATTAAACAATACTTGAACAAGGCCGTAGACCTAGTTTTATGACATTCAATAAGAGCTTAACACAAACCATCATTAAAAAATAGATTTAATTTGATACTATGACTTTCCGTTACTATACAAAAAGTTTTTCACCCCTAAAATCAATTACTATGTTCTGATCTAAACGGACACTGTCTTGATGATCAGGTGGACAGTGGCGGCGGTGGCTCGGCCGAAGTGATGGTGTACTCTCTCGGCTGGGGCATGGGCGAGCCAGAGCGGCGTGCCGTGGACCGTAAGCGAGCCCAGCCGCCCTCTGTCACCCTCTCGCCGGACGAAGGGCATGAGGTCGACGTGTTACCATTGCACAATCAGGTGAGTTTTAAACTTTCCCTTTCATTCACTTTAATCACGGGCAACCCTGTGCTTCTCTTACGTTCCATTTAAATACCATGCTTCGCAACAGTTCTGACTAGTCTTCTCAGTTGATTTACCAAAACGCATAGAATGTGGTTGATTAACTCGTGTGTGGGATGACTGTCATTGTTGTATTAAGGCATATTGTAACAGTATTTAAAAAAAGCAACTGTTGAATTTCTCGCCGGCTCTTCTCAGCAGAGCTGCATTCCAGAGCCGGTGGTAGCTTCCTCGTGAACTGAGATGTAAAAATGACGATACATAAGTGCTTATAAAGGCCTAATTGAATAAATATATTTTGATTTGATTTGGTTTAATTTGATTGATGACTCTCCGTTGCCTCTAAAACTCCATAGGTGTGCAGAAGACACCATTATGATCAGATGAAAAGACGGACGCAGACAGATTGTTCCACTCTTTCACTGCATTCGTAGTTTGAATGCGAGGAATGTCGACAACAAAAACATGATGGCAAGCTAAGCGTCTAGCTTTCGATGATGTTTAAAGGTAGAGTGCAATTTCGGCATCTGTACGAGGTTGCTGCATTTATAAGTACATAAACAAATGATAAAAGTCCGTGCTATATTCGAGCGATCACCAGATAAGAACAATGGTCTTTGTACGTTGCGGGCTCCCATAGTGAGAAGTTCCACACGCTACACGTGTCCAAGTGTTTAGTAAATGCGCAATAAACTACTCATGCCGTTATGTAGCATAAATTACCTTATATATATATGAAATATTCGACGTATTTGTGTTACTCATACAATTTCGGTGCAAACAAAATAAGCGTAATGAACGTCAAAGGCGTGAGAAGTATTTTAAAGGCGCCAAGGCTTCGGCAATTTCGGTTGCTCTGCTCGAGGTGAACATGTCTTGCGGGAATGGAACTGAAATCCTCCATTTATTTATACTCACGATTTATATACGCTGCATAGACGTTAACAATACCACTTTAATGTATTTTCGTTGCGAATGATTTTACGTGTTAACTTGTGCTCGCGTTTTGTGTAAATATCTTTCATGGTCTGTTAACGATATAGCGTAGGATAGTTTAAAGATAATAAACAATGTTTTTATATTTTAGTCTGTTTAAGTGCTGTCTCTTTGGTTATGAAGCTAAGCTGACCTGATTTGAAACTGTAAATAAGGTTTTTTAAAGAATATATTATATATATTGTTTGTATAATAAGATGAAAGAAGCTTGAAAATAAACTGGAAGTAAAGTCTTTAAGAAGCTCAGCACAAATGGCTCGATCGGAAACTAATATATCCGGGATGAGTTCCCGGATACATTCGAGGTTATTATAGATTTATTGTAAGAGATCATATCTCATAGATTACTTCTTAACTCATGTCCAAGGTTCAATATCTGCATATAGCTGTATCCTGCAGCACGTATTCTTAATAGTGCAGAAAGAAAAATGAGAAATTTTAGAATATATCTATCTAGCTGTTACTAAATAATTTTCTTCGGCGTAGGTTGTGTGTTTGATTCCCATCCGGGGATATATTTGTATGCACTAAAGATAATTGTTATGTATTATAACAAATATAGGAGCAGCGATATCATTATCATTACTTTAGCGTCAGTTTTTTATTATTTAATTTTTAAATCCATGGTCGTGGCGCTTCGTTATTTTCTACTCAGACTTTGTTTTAATATCAGTTGCTATATTGTCAACTTTAAATTTTGTTACGTGCGTCACTTCAGACACAAATAGGCGAATTGTTTGCATTCTAGGCCAGACTAAGCATCTGGAATAACAAGCGAGGGATATAAGCGGGAATTTATTTATATCTATTAAACATTGCAAGCGACCTTGATTCTTAAAAATGGCACCGGTTTATTGAACATAAACAATTGCAAATTCTATCAATAATATTGTTATTCGTTTTCGTTTACTGAACTTTTGATCCCAGCGTACGACTATATATGCACATAATAACCGTTGCACCGTGACAACGGGGAAATGGAGCTCTTCGTTGTACATAATTCCTATGTAAATTAATTCAAGTCAACACCACATATATGGCTTGCGCTTATGATTTTCGCCTGAGATAATTCTTCGCTTTGATCCCGCGTCTAGCAGTAGGTACATGGAGAGACTGGATCCGCTAAATTAATTACTCCGTAACGGTCTGCGTCTGTTCGCCGAGGCACGTTTTACAATTGTGCAGCAAAGTATGAATATTAATGTGTTTTATGGTGGTTGAACTCGTGTAAAACGTCCGCATTTAACGGTGGTGTTAATGACGTTTAATAATGTGAAACCTTAAGTTTATTTTTGATAAATTAGCTATTTAAATATTTTGAAAATAATATATATGAGCAGGACTGCTCAAGATCTGCTGAAGTTTCCATTTTAACTCTGGAAGAATCAATTACCGAACCGGTGCAACCTAGTATATGACATTCAAGAATCAAACAAGTCGTATCTTGAATTCTTTATTGAAGTTCTAATTGAAATGAGCTTGGAGAATTTTCCCGACCGCTCTTCTCATCCCGTGGGTGGTCCCATTATAAATCAGATCCAGATTAAATTTATATGAAAACTCCCAAGACATGCCCTTTGTCAAGAGAAGAAGGGAATAATTGAAATCATGCAAAGCCAGTGAGAGTTGTTAAAAATATTTCCACAAATTGACAATTTTATGCTTAGCTTGAATTCAACCGAGAAATCTATTACACCTTTATGTTTAGTAAGCAACAATTGAATTCGACAAGGTTGTGTTGACTAGACGGAGGGTGAATGCGATCGCTATAAGACGCTCACTCTATTTGCACATAATGCGCCCGTGCTATTAATTTATCAACAGTAAATGGTTTTTTCATCACGTCCGACGAAACAGAGCCGTGTGACGTGTGTGTGAGTGGAGTGGACTGGGCGTTCGCAGGTTAGCCCGAGGCCAGGTCGAAGCACCCGGTATCGATGCTCGTTTTTTTTTTTAAACACGCCCGCGTGTGGTAACGATCGCTAGGCCGGGTGCAGTGCACTGCGCTCTGTGCCATCGCCCACTCGGCTTTTAAAATGTCTGTCAACAGCTCGAAATCGAATCAACATTGCTACCAACTCTATCGTTCATGATTTCTATTATATGACAGTTTAAATGTTATTTTACAATTGGCAATAAATTAAAACTGTAAAACGAAAATAAATTAAGGAATGTTGTTATAGCAAACCCTATCTAAAGTACGTATTAAAATAAATACTACAGGTCGCTCAGTAATTATAAACGAAATTAGTCCCCAATTTCTGAAATTTTTGCGACGTGGATATAACCTTGAAAGAGGACTGCCCTAAAAAGTATGTTGTTGCGTTGAGTACTTGTCAACGTATTCGTCCTTTGTGCGGATATAAAATGCGTGATGTGTCATGTTTTAATTTCTCTGCAATTCAATTATCAATTCTTATTTGACGTGAAAAGTTTTACGATCGTATGTGTTTATTTAGGTAAGCATATAAGCCTACTTCTTTGATGATTGAACTTGTTATCGCAGTGGCAGTTAAGTTCCTTTGGTATTATTATTATTTTTTTTTTTTGTAAAATATAGTTTGTTAGATCGGATTTCACGTTGTAGAAATAAAAGGAGATCGTATAACTACATTGCCCCGTTTGACATCGACTCTCATTATGACTTACTGCGATAGATTGGATTCGGACTTCGATACAAAACCCTCCAGTCGCCAATTGGAAAGTGGGCCTCCTTTTAGTTCATTCGATTGAAATGAGAGGGAGAGAGAGGTGATGAATCACGTAAACATTGTTCATATGGTTCCGTTTCATTTGCGTGCGTGCGCGCAGCCATTGTGCTCGCTCTGGTACCTGTCGTTTAGTTTTTTTTTTTCTGCAGGCTCCTTCGCAAAGAACCCCGAACAATAGTCGCGACGGCGATGGCCTAAACGTTTCATTTCAACCGGTTTTTCGTCTTAGCCGTTGCTAAGGATACCCAATCTCTGTTTGAAATCTTCGCTTGGTGTTCATTTTTATTTTGAATTCAAGAATTTGTTAGCTCGAAATTAAATATAAATAGAGAGTCTTCTTTAAAAGAAAACTTAAGAAGAAACCGCGTGAACTGGCTGACGGTTCACCCGATATTAAATTATTATTCGACCGCCACAAAGTTTATCATATTTTTATTCACTTCGAACAACGCGCAAGTCGGGTTTAAACTAGGTATATAGATCGAGGTCTTACCTTGGCATGGACCAAATTGTTCAATTGATTTAACATCTCTCTCGTGTCTAGCATAAACCAAAAACGGTTATCAATAAAAGCAGCTATTTAAATTTGAAATTCTTCTATATTTATACATATTTTCTTTGTTTTTAACTAGCATTATAAATGTAAGATGCACTGAAAATCAACTAAGTGTCTCACCGCTTTTTTAAAAAAAAAATGCTAAAAGGCTTTATTACAATGTTATGAGACATATAAATTTCTTCTAGAATTATCGATTGACGCGAAGTGTAGCGATGACTCAGTCATGTTTTGTGTTATTTTGAAATCATATCCATAATTGTTTTTCGTAATCCGAAAAATGCAACAGTAGATAAGAAAGAAAAAATAGAATTATCGTTCAGCATTAATTTTATCGGTCGTGTATCCTTATCGGATATCGTCTTAGATAACAGTACAATGCGTCGAAAACATTGTGTTATTGTCAACAGCTGTAACATTGTTCCTCCATTTGTACGCTTTTAGAAAATCCTTAGATACGAAAATATCAGCAAATTGTTCCACATAATGCTGTTTGTTTGCTATACAGAAGTAGTTACCGTGCAATGTAATGTCAATGAAATGTGGTAGGGCAACAACAAGATATATTTAATAATAGGATATATGTCATAATTAAGGTATACATATATATTAGTTAGCTTGTCTGGGGAAGATAAGCAAAATATTGTTTTACAGTGGCGTATACTTACTGTGAGTGTGGTGCCCGGGCCCTCTCTTATCGCTTGGCAAAGTTTTCTTTAACATATATTTTCTACTAATAAGACTCTATTACAGAGTCTATTTTGATGACTCATTTGACTCATCGCCGAAACCAACAGCACAGCAACGGCGGCTGTGCTGTTGGTTTCGGCGTCGCAGGTCGTGGGTTCGATTTCCACCTGGAGCAAATATTTGTACGAAATACGGATGAATATTCTGAATCTGGGGGTTTGTCCGTGTGAAGTTTATGTATGTAAAACGCCCTTGCAACACAAGATCTTAGAGGCAGCGTCTTTGAATGAAAAAAAAAAGTAAAGTTGCCAGTTCTGTTGCCACCGAGCAATAATGTACAAACATAATGTGTTGCAGTATGAAGGCAATGTTTCCGAGCATAGAGATACACCTATTATGTCTAGGTGACGAGCGTAGTGCACAGCCAAAAACACCGATTGGCTCTATGCTGTCTTGGTCAAGCGTGACGATTTTCATCACTCTCTGGTCTTACTGGTCTTAGACTTTCTCGTCTCCTAATTTTAATAAAAAAATATCCCGTGTTGTCGATGCCCATGATTTTATCACCTACCGTCTTATGAGCTGCTAAAACACTAAAACCTAGCTCTGTCTAAAACACCAAAACCCGCCTCTTATAAAAAACAAACTCGATTACCAACAGGGTTGCCTGCTTGGAGAACGAGGAAATTATACTCAGTTACGCAACGGACGCTTTAATCTGCTTAATGAGACTACGTAAGACAGAAGACCTAATGCTAGCATTAGCAGCTTCCTTACGTAACACTCTGGTGACGAAATCGATTCGCCACCGTAATTACTTTTTTTCTGTTGTTGTTCTTGTTGTCCTTAACGATTAACGATTATTTTATGGGCGTAATTTTGAAATGAAACTATTAGCATTATTTTTGTTATTGTTGTTCTTAACGATTAATGATTATTTTATAGAGGTAGTTATTAAATGAAACTATTACTGTTAAAAATGGCATTCTATACACCATACCGATTTTTATGTGTACCAATAATGTTAGTATATTGTAATGAACTATTTTAGACTGATTTGTTTGATGTTTTTTAAAGCACATAATAAAATGTATGCATAAACAACGGTACTGATATTTTTCTTTTTGGTTATTGATTCCTGGCGTTTCGGTCTTTAAAAAAATATATTTTAGGAAATTTCGCAGGATGTGTAATTGTGTGTATTATTGTAATTAAGTGTATTTTACTGTATGAAAGAGCTGTAACAGCAGGGGATATTAGGTATAAGAGTTTTTACGATAGTATAAGAGTTGTAGAATTGAATATTTATTTTATTCTAGGTGGGCGGTCACACCAGGCTGTTGGTGCTCAACGACAGTACGGTAATCAAGCCCCTGAACATCCGCGAACTGCATTTCTACCAGAACATTCCCGAAGACATCCAGAATTTTGTACCCCGATACAAAGGTGAGCCTCAAAGCCCTCTTACCACCTCTGTAGAATCTAAGCGATATGCCCTTTACGCTTTTAAGAAATTCGCTGAATGTATATTTATTTCATTAACATTTCATATGGCCATACATTGTATTTATTTCGTACATTTGTTGTGTATAATTCATCGTTAATATTATTCATTTCTCTTAGCGATTTGTTTCTTTTACCGTGTTCAAATTGTATTGTTTGATGTAATTGCATTGGGGGCAGTAAGGAGGTTACTATTTTATATCACTATATTTTGAATGACGGACGTTGTTAATTTTATCGATCGTTCGATAGCGAGACTACATAATCCGATGTGCGTCATACGATAATTAATATTGGAACGTCGAATTTCAAAATTCTCTAATCGAAGCACGCGTTTTATCGACCAACGGTGCATAATTAATAGTGATTTATTAAAAATAAACAACAACAAATACTCTCCTTACTGCTCTACTATTCGTGAACATCATTTCAATTTGTGTATGATAGAGACGCATGAGTGTGAAACCAAAACGCCCTGCCGACTACATTGATATTTTACTTCAATCGATCTTTATCCGCATCAAGTATTCCGTAGATTTTATGTTGTTACACTTTGTTCGCTTTTACTCTCCAATCGCTATTGAATTTACTTTTGTTTTTTCTTTTTTTTTTTTTCTTTTTCAATTAATTTGATTGTCATGATTGTTATTGATGTTTCATTATGTACTTAATACGTGAAAAATTTCATTACGAACTAAATAATATTTTTATCACTCACTCGACCTTAAAATTCCAAGCTGTAGTGTTATACTTGATGTTTAAACATTTTCGAACACTTTAAAAACACGTAGGCGTGGGAACGCCGTGAAAACACACAAGAATTATGTAAATATTGAACAAGGCTGCGTCGCATTCGTACGCGACATTCTAACCAGTTATATCTCTTATGGTTCTAGAGCGGAACGCCAATAAATTAAAACGCCGCGCCAATGAGAAACGCCGTGTTCGTTCACGTCGATTGTTGTTCGTGCATCAAATACGTCAGTTTAAAACATTGTTTACATCAGTGGTTCCCAAACTTTTTTCTTGTAGACCATTTTTAAAAGTTTACTGGTTTCGGTGGAACCCGTAAACTTTTAAAAACTTGGTTTCACATAAATTTTAT
>DWHQ01001773.1:0-10290 GCA_018247955.1 Eurytides marcellus marcellus | reverse complement strand
GTCTAAGGCTCTGCAAAACGTTTGTCGGATTACCGGAGGTCCACTGTAAGTGCAAGTCATGCGCACGATTAGCAACAACACTTGCGAAGCATCATAGCGGCACACAATATTTTAATCTACACGAGTTCATAGAGTTCTTGAGATATGAGGGACGTGCTATATCTTTAACAGCAGTTTCTTCCGTGTGCAGGGCCGTATTTAGGGGAAGGCATCCGGGGCTTCTTCTTTCAAAATTTAAGTTCGTTTGTTACAAAAAAATACTTGGTTTCATAATAAATTATTTATTGAAAATCTCGACTGAAAAAAAATTTGTTATTTATTTGGAAAATAACTAAAGGCTAGGGTGTCTCCACTCCTTTGGTGTCCAAAAATGCCTTGCCAGCCTTCATGGTGGAAATTTTTGGGAGAAAGTTCGGGACATTCAGCAGCAGCGTTCGTTGCTGCGTGGGTGACTGTAACAAGTTTGTGTTGCGATAGTAAATTGGTGAAAAGAGAGGAATTTCCCAGTTGATATTAGATTACTTCCCCCATTCCCACTACCCGCGCCTCGCTCCCACGTGCCTGTCACGAGTAATGCGATTTCGAAAATTCGTACGCCTTTCTGGCCCACCCTGTATATAAAAACAGAAATGCGACGCGCGACAAAACCAAAGAAGCTAAGAGATTCAATAGCAACACATCAGCCATTTAATATTGCTTTGTTATTTAATTTTAGTGCATCAGTCGTTTACAGACGCTAGACCAAGGTTCAACACGAGCCCTAGAATACATATGGCTAGCACTCCGAGCAAAAGACCGCCAACAGGTATAAATAAATATAATAATAATAATGTTCTCCCAACCGATTCGGGCCACGGCGGCCGTTCTACAAGAGATCAGTCAAGTGCGCAGATTATATTATAGTGCACAAGCGTTTGCGCAGACACAGGTGCATTCGCCCTTCCTTTCCTCTCATAGCCCGATGGGATGGATAACCGAGACGACCGGAGAGAGATCAGGCGCCGAGGCGGCGTCATTAAGCCGACCTCTTAATAACGACTTCACCAAGCCACCGCTAGATGGCGTTGACATGAAGCTGAGACCGATGTTTTACATGCCCATCCGACGCATGGATCATCTTACTTTTCAGGCAATCAAGCGATCAGCCCGTAATGCCCTAACCCAACTAAGAAACAACAACACAAAGTCATTGTTCTCCGCGGGATTCGAACCCACGACCTCTGATTTCTAAAGCGCGGGCCTATATCACTAGGCCACGGAGACAGTTAAAGTTAAATATATACACGACCTATAAATAACATATAAATAAACCTCTCTTAATAAATAGCGACAAAACAAAGTCTACTGTAGTTCAGGAGCTTTTAGAGAAAAAGTAACTACCATCAATACTATCAACCACAATTCGACTTGTTTTTGCATAGTTTTTTAAGGGGGAACATCTCGGAAAATAAAAAAATATTGAACCAAAAATTGAAACCTAAGCTTGTATTAAAAAAAAATGAAGTGTTGTCTTGCAGAGTGCAGTTTGCTTATTTAAATATCAGTTATTTTGTGTAAGTGCAATTCTAAAGTCAGTAATTGTTGTTAAAGCTTATTTCTTAGAAATTACGTATTACGTCTTAACTTTACTTCTGTTCGTGATTTCAGACACTGCAAAGTTGAACACCAAATTGCCGATTATTGAACGCAGAACATTAAATTATAATAAGCAGATTCTGAGTAAGTGATATTGTATTAAAAATATAAGACACAAAGTATGATCCACATGAAGAAAGATTTTTTTTGTTACGTGAGAGATACAAGAGATTCAATAGCAACAGATCAGCCATTTAATTTTTGTAAATTGCTTTGTTATTTCATTTTAGTGCATCAGTCGTTTAAAGACACTAGACCAAGGTTCAACACGAGCCCTAGAATACAAATGGCTAGAACTTCAAGCAAAAAACCCCCGCCAGGTACAAATATATACACAACCTATAAAATAAATATTAACGTGCCTTAATAAATACCAATAAGAGCTTTTTAGCTTTTAGAGAAAAAGAATATATTTACCATCAATACAATCAACCACGGTACGACTTGATTTTAGTACAGTTTAATAGGTAGGACTATAGGCCACTTTCATCTTGAAATATAAAAAAACTTTGTAGTTAATAATGTTTAAAATAAAAAGTAGTGTCTCACAGAGTGCAGTTTGGTTATTTAGGTAAAATATCAGTTGTATAAGTGCAATTATAAAGTCAGTAATTTATTTCTTCTAAATTACGTACATATTTAATTACTATTCGTGATTTCAGACACTGTTAAAGTGAATACGAAATTGCCGATAAGTGAACCCAACGCAAGAACTTTAAATTATAATAAGCAAAATCCGAAGAGACATGGTAATAATAAGAGATATGGTAGATATGGTAATAATAAGAGATATGGTATCATTAAAAATATATAACAGAAAGTAAGATTGTAAGAGCTTTATAGTTAAAAGGTTCACGCTTTACAAATCGGAGGTCGTGGGTTCGAATCCCGTGGAGAACAACAACTTTTTGTTGTTTTTTTATGGAGTAGGCTGACAAACGAGCAAGCAGCTCGCCTGATGGTAAGCGATTACTGCCACCCATGGACATTTGCAACATTGCAGAATTTGAAAGAGGGATATAGGAGAGGGAGAGGGATGGGCCACCGGCCACCTCACTCACCAGACGAAACGCGTTCGCATAACACTTCCACTTTTCGCCGATTTTCTGTGAGGTCGTGGTACTTATCCGGTTTGAGCCGGCCCATTCAGCAGCGGAAACAGCCGCGTGGTTCTACCACCGTAAAAACATTGTTATTTCTTAGTTAAGTTAGAGCATTACAAGATGATCATTCGGTTGTGTGATAAGCAAGATGATATGTTGGTATATAAACATTGAGTTTAGCACCTGTGTCTGCTCAAACACCTGTGCACTATAATATATCCCGCGCGATATGTGGATTGGTTGCCCTAGCCGAAATTTGCTGGGAGGACATTATTATTATATTCAAAACAACTTTACTAGTTTGCAATGGTGTGATGTACAATTTTATGTTAAACATTGATCAGAAACTATTTCTTTACAGAACCGAAAGATGACATGAAGCAATTGTCCAAACGCAGTCGGATCGAAATCCTGAAATCCTCCTTCTGCAAAGAAGTCCAACAGTTATCGAGTTTCGCCAATGGTTTTTTTTATTTATTTTTTTTTAACTTTTTAAAACTCGTATTTCCTCTCTCAAGAAGAACATTGTGAAAAGGTACCGGACCCATTGTCAATATATTTGGCCTACCTTGTTTATAAAGGCAAAGGAAATGATAATTTGTGTGCCTTTATGGTACTGATATAGAACATGCATAATTTCATAATTAAAATATTTTTTTTCCAAAACAAAAACAGTGACTCGACAAAAGATTGGCTTGATTAAAGTTTCTACCATGACATTAAGAGGTTACTTATAAACTTATTCGTATCCTTTAGTAGCGATAAAGAATTTTGACTTTGACTTTGACTTTGATAGAACAAATTCGTTTTCAGTAACGAATAATGGTTCAAAGTGGCATGGAACAGGACTGGAAGATATTAAAAGTTCGCGAATTCTTTTAAGAAATAGGAGAGTCATCGATCGCAATATCGAAAGAAAAATAGGAAATGGTAAAAAATTAAAACATTGTTTAGATTTAGGCTGGCCTTTTACTGTATTGTATTTGCATAACTAAACCTTTTTTAGTATTTTCGTACGTAAGTAGAATACTGCACACACAACAAATGACACATCTGATTTATATGTAAATTGGTCATAAATATATAGACGTGGGAAATATTTTGTATATTTAAAAAAAAATTGAAAAGGGATTGCATTGGATCTGTGCATTGGACCTTGTGAAATTTTATGCTGTGTTTTTTAAACACAACATAATATCGTACATTAGACGCAATGTGTTACTATTTATCCTGACTACTGGATTTGTTTGGTTATGCCTTCCTGGAACAGTATTCTATAGAGTACAAATTTTACAGCATTTGGCAGCTAATTTGTAACAGAAAGATTAGTTTTATAATATGTCAGAAGTCATCATAGTTAATATAATAATAACCACAATTACAACAGTAGAAGTCAGGATACACAATACAATTGATGGTATTGGATTATGATGAAATCAAAAGATTATTTTCAGTATATGAGAAACCCAATCTACTAAATGAATCTCAGCGAAGGTTAGAACTGAGAAGAGCCAAGGAAAAATACAAAAGCAAATGGTTTTGGGATGAATCAAGTGAGTTAAATACTGTGATGCGCTCTCTCTCATAGTATGTTTTAAACCTAACTGGAGTAGGTGGACGTGAATACTATTCACGATACGGCATGAAAAATTGATAACATTATGTGCACAAATATTATAACTCTATAAGTATGCTTGTTGGTTAATCCATATTTCAAGCAGCAACACAGCGATAGATCGATTAAAATAGTATGTAGAACAAATTTTTTATCTCAAACCATATTAAATGGTATGAAATTAAAATACTAGTGAATAAAGGCACTTGCCAGTACTAGTTAATACACAAGTGTGTATATATAACTGTAACCCTCTTTGTACTATCTTTTTAATTTACTTATAAATAAAATAATTTAATTTGACAGGATATGTCTGTAAGTCCTAATTTGATGATCACTACACTTATGTAATGATTTAATAATATTCTCCGACTGTGAACTCAACATTATTCTTATATTTGTGTTAAACATCAATTGACAAAATAACAGGATTTATTTTGGCTATTTTGCTTGTATTTTATTAGTTACAAAAACTGTTTAGTGAAGAATCAATATTAGTAATAAAAGTTATCATAGTCAATCTAGAATGTTAAAAACTTTTATTTCAGGGTTTACTCAAATAGAAGGTCTCAATTGGATTTCATGGAAGTGAAAATCAAACATCATTCACAGTTATAATTCTCTAATTACAGTGAAGATAGCAAGTGCCGTCTGATTTTTAAAGTTTAAAAGCATAATTATTATTAATAAAAAAAAATTGTAATATGCATTCACTCTTTTGAACTTGACCCTTTCCCATCCTTATCTTTTTGGTCCTTATCATCTTTGTCCTCTTTATCTTTTTTAATGGTTGACATGGCATTACGGATTGCCTCACTCTGGGGATCGACGCCAGGAAGATTTTCAAGAACACTTTGTAGAAAAGCAGGATCGTTCATGACTTCAGCATATTCCTCTGACACGTCCATGCTCTCCTCAGCCTGTGGTGCCTCTTGTTGCATGCTCATTTCCATTGCCAAAGCAATCTGTTCCTCTTCAGAAAGTTCCATAGCTTCACGGCCCAGAGACATAGCAAGAGCTCTTTCCATACCAGTATTTTGAGCATCACCAGGCTTGTTTTCTTTCATCTCAGTGTCAGTGTTACCTTGCTGGCGCCGTGTCTCCTCCTCTTGACGCTGCCTTTGTTCTTCCATGGATACACGCAAAGCGAGAGCCAACTCTGGATCTTCATTGGGATCAACACCAAACTCAAATGGTGATAAACCAGAGCCTGATGGTCCGGCACCATCGCCACCAATTAAAGGACTTGAGATTAGTGCTTCAGATAAAACAACACACCCACCAGCAGGAACAGACACTAAATGGCTACCTCCAGATGTATTATCTTTACCGTTAAGTGTATTAACAAAGGAAGTCAACAAAGGATTGTTTTCACTATCCTCGCCGAAAGAAATGACGTCGCAGTTAACTTTCTCCTTCTTCAATCTCTTCGCTAGTTTCACCAATTCTTTTTCGTCGCTATTAATTGGTGAGCCAACAAACACTACGATGCGCATTTTATGATTTTTACCCTGACGATGTTTGAGAGCTAAATGGGCGATTCGTATACCTGTTAGAATATTGATATTTCCATTAGGCTGCACACGATGCAGCTTAGACAATATACGGCCTACATCGCTAGTAAGGGTAGCGAGTACTTCTACGTTGGCAAGAGTAAGTAGGCCCACATTATTTTCGGGATTAGATCGTGTTTTTGAATGACACACCAAATTCACAGCATCTTGTTGGGCTTGCAATCTTGTTGGAAGGAAATCACCGTTTCTCATATAGTCACTGTTATCGACACATATCATTGTACTTTCCAGAACCATTTTGGAAAAGTTTATTTACCGAAAATACGAAATATTGTAGACGACTCTCGGAGAACAAAAATTGCTGTATAATTCTAACAGATAATAAATTCATTAACACTAAACATCACCTGTCAAAAAATACAGATGTTTTATTTCAACTATATTCAAATTATTAGTTATCCGAAATATCAAATTTTATTACCAAAGTGTTTTCTATATACTTTTACAGAGATAACTATGTTTTATTGCTAAATTTAATGGGTTAAAATATAAGGGAAATACTAGTTTTGATATATAATAATCAGCTTGGTTTACGAATGCAGATTTATTTTCAGTTATTGAAATAATTGTAGCGATTACACTAAATATAGTTCCCATCACAAAACTGTCGTACTACGTTTCTAGATTTATTTTAAGAATAATAATAGCTTATCCTTTAAACTGTCATTAAATTCGACTACTTGACATTGACATCGCCCCTTATAAAATTTTACAGATATTGTCTGCGCAACTCATTCCATCGTTCCATTTTATTGGAAACTTTGGATTCCCGGACAATCATGGCTTTCGGAGATTATCCTAAAGAGTATAATCCAGCTGTTCATGGGCCATACGATCCGGCTCGGTACTATGGAAAACGTGAGTTAACACTGTTTTATTTTACCTTCGGATAATAAAATATTTGATTATGTAATTTTCCAATTTTCATGTTTTACAGCTGATACCCCATTTGGGCAAGTTAAGTTGAACGAGATTGGATCATGGTTCGGACGCAGGAACAAGACTCCATCGGCTTTAATGGGCGCTTGCAGCAGAGGTAATTTATTTAAATTATTTTGAGGTTATCGTATTATTGGATATTTTCAAAAATATACCTGTAAAACTGTAAAGAAGTGTTAAATAATCCTTCTGATATCTTCAAAATAAATTAATGAGATTTTCTTGAAATCATGCTAAAATACATGCAGAGTATATAATTTATATTAATATAGGAATGTATTTGTCGTAATTACCTAACTATAGCTTATATTTTTATTTAAACAGCTTGGTGGAGGTGGCAACATAAATATGTACAGCCAAAGAGGGTTGGAATGGCTCCATTCTTTCAGCTGATGGTTGGATCAATGGCTTTCTTCTATATGATCAACTATGGCAAGATCAGTAAGTTTAAAAATTCTTAAGTGATTAAGACAATCTACTGTTTGATAAAAGTGAACATTATTTTAGTTTGTTTAATTGCAATATGTTTATTGCAATGAATAACTAGACTCTGAAACTAGGTTCTATCTAGTTAGAACTAACAACATTGATGCTTTCTTGTTGTTTTTCTTTCATTAGTTTAGAGGTTTCTCTCTTGCAATTTATCTGGGGTGGTACACAACAACACTATATGCCTGTTTGAAATGCAATACTATTTGTATCATTACTGGCCATAAAGATTTCCCATCTCAGATTTATCATTGACAAGAACAACTAAGCAGTTTGAACATGCCAAGTTCTTAATAGAGTAAAAGTGTATTCCCTTACCATGAGATCTCATACATACTGTAGGATGTATGGGATTACTCTGTACTGCTCACCGCATTCTCAAGTGATAAATTCACAAAAGGTTGCAATTGCATTGTAGGTCTCTAATAGGGCCTACTATTGTTATTTTTTTTTTTTTAATTTGTGAGACAACCAAAAATCTTAATAAACAGTTTCTTACCAAACAATTTTTCAAGCTAAATTATAATAACTATGAATATGTTTATATTTTCATATTACCTAACAATCTAGCATTATAACATAATTCTCATCCATATATATTATTAAGCATTATAAAAGACTGAGATCATACTTCTTTTTTTTTCAGAGCACCACAGGAACTACAAATACCACTAATTATTGCCAACTTTGGCATTTGTGGAGGCGACACCGCATTCATAAAACTTATAAATTGTGTTGAAAATTGCGCATGTATAGTGCTCTAGTTTTATTCCGTTCTGTTCTTCAACAAATAAAATAGTAAAAAATTATATTTATGATTATTTAAATTTATTCAATGTTCCTTTGTATCCCTCTCATATCTCAAAAATACATGATCTACAGTTGTTTGTTTGGCATTAATTTGATTCATTTTTTTCTCAAGATAAAGCATCATAACATAGAGCAAATGCAGTGCATGGTGCGCATTGCTAGGTTATGAGGTGAGAATTTGAAAGACTGCATAGTGAGTTTTGTTAAAACATGCACTACAGACCATATATTAATTCATTCATTTTATGAACGAAAAATACTAGTGTTTTTACGTATAAACATATTTTAGCACTTTCCTCAACCTATTTCAAAAATAAGTTAGGTTTATATATAGCATAAAAATAGTGTCCTCCCGACGGATTTCGGCCACTGCGGCCGATCTGCAAGAGAGACACCTGCTCCGGATATATTATAGTGCACAAATGTTTGGGCAGACATAGGTGCACTCACTCTTCCTTTACTCTCATAGCCCGATGGGATGGATAACCGATACGACCGGAAAGAGATCAGATGTAGAGGCGGTGACATTAAACCGATCCCTTAATTCCAAGCCACCGCTAGATGGCATCGACGGAAGTCGGGACCGACTTTCTACATGCCCCATTACTGTTACATCTTTTCAATTTTATATTTGCTTTCATTCCGTTCTGTAGCTTTTAATTTGTATTAAGAATATCTGACATTTAAAAGAAATTTCTGCTTGGCGGCAAATAATTGTCACTTCTCCAGGCAAACCCTGCAAATTCGTAAACATTAAGTTGAAACAGTAAGTAATTATTATAGCCATAATTTCCGCGACTATATGTAGTTAGTACTGGTTCTAATTAACGCAAATGTTGTAAGGTAATGAAATATCTTATTAAATAAACATCCCCCTCGGGGAACTGACTTTAGATAAACAACAGACTTTAGACTGGAATAAACAAATAGACTTTAGATTGGAATAGAAGAAAATGTAGTTGACCCCGATTTGCACTAACACTTAAATAAAGAAACGGTGTCGGTGAACAATTAGTTCTGAGAAGTTACTCATCTTTTTTCCTGTTTAGTTTTGCCTAAGCTCAAAAGGTCATCAAGTTATTGGTTTCGGCGTCAAGACCATGACCCACTCATGGTCTTTCCACCCGAGGCTCATAATTCTTTGAAATACAGACAATTTCAGTTCCAGTTCTGGATATCTAATAAAAAAAGTGTCCAAACAGGGTAACGTTATGAGAAACATATTTTTATTTTACAATAGAAGCAGCGCTAAAGAAAAAACAACAAAAAATAACTACGGTATCGCGTTAGTGGGACGAATAATGTACTAACGAGAGATTACTACTGCTACGTGTATGTAAATAAAGAAGCATAAATAGTGTGCTAAGCGAATACCATCGTCGCTTATGAAAGTAGATTTGCAATCTCGCGTTTTAGAGAGTGATTTAATTGTAATAGGTGTCTATTTTATATATTTATTAATTATGATACGTCAGTCTTAAATAGAACGCGATAGAATCTGTAAATAATAAATATATTTATTCGGAGATTTATCTTTAAATATAGTGTTCACTTTCATTCGAGAAATTATTGTGTGTGGACTTCCGTCGGTGGACCGTCAGGATAATTATAAATAATTTTAATCCACGACAAAGAATAAAGAATACAAGAATACAAGAATGCAAGAATACAAGAATTCAAGAATACAAGAATGCAAGAATGCAAGAATACAAGAATACAATAATATAATAATACAATAATACAATAATACAATAATACAATAATACAATAACACAATAACACAATAATACAATAATACAATAATGCAATAATACAATAATACAAGAATACAATAATACAAGAATGCAAGAATATAAGAATACAAGAATACAATAATACAAGAATACAAGAATGAATTGCGTTTACTGCAATTGTCATTTGTTAAATTAGCAACAATGTAAAAATATGATTTTCCCCATTGCAAAGATATTTTTACGGTGGTAGAGCCACGCAGATGTTCCCGCTGCTGAATGAAATCGGCGTGAAGTGGCAGCGTTTTTGCTTCCGCGTTACGTCCGGTGACTGAGGTGGCCGTTGGCCCATCCCCCTCCCTCCACTTCCTTCCCCTACTCTCCTCCTTCCTATC
>DWHQ01001772.1:0-10290 GCA_018247955.1 Eurytides marcellus marcellus | reverse complement strand
ATCACTTTAGCCATTTTCCAACTTAATGGAAAATAACAAATATTTAAACACTTGTTATATATTTTTGTTTAAGTAAACTATAGTTTTAAGAGATAAATTTTTGATAAGTATATTTTGCATACCTTAGATGGTCCAGGGGCTTTACGATTTTTTAATTTATTTATTAGTTTAATGACTTCTCTAGGACTGACAGGATAGATCAAGTTCATTTGGCTATATCTGTTTAATTTGTCTATTGCAAGCGCTACAGCATCCTTAATACTAGGTTCGTTGTTTCGTGAGATCCACATTGTCAAACAAAAATTTGGCCAGTAGATCACATTTTTCATGAACTGATCTAGTTATTGATCCATCATTGTATTTCAATGGAGGAATAGCAGTTGATTTATTGGAGAAAGATTTAATAACACGTCAGAGATCAGCATTATCAATTTTTAAAAGTTTGTTGTTCCAATTTTTGTCAGTGTGCTGTTGAACTAATAATTTGATGACGGCATGTAAACGATTAATTTCACTATAGTACATTTTTCTGACTAGCGGCACAGTTTCTTTATTAGCCAGCCTGCGCAGACGGTTTTTATATTTTATTGCGTCTATAACACATCTTGGTAGTTTAAGAGGAGTAACTGTTGAAGGACCATGTGGAACATACTTAGTTTGCGCTCCTATAATAACCTCATTTAAATGAATTACTGCTTTTACAATGTCATTTTCTGATTTTAAAGTGTCTACTGTAAAAGTTATATTGTGATTAAGAAAGTTTCTATAACCATGCCAATCAGCCTTAGAATAATTATAACAAATAAAGGACTTCCGTTCGATTTTTCCGCCTATAGTAAAATACACCGGCAAGTGGTTGGATGACAAGCGATTGAGGGTCTTTAAAACCGAGACAGAGTGAAAGTTTTTAGCGAGTAACAAATCCGGAGTACTAGGTTTATGATTACTTTTATAGTGAACCAGTGTAGAAGACGCAGGCGCATGGATAACATATTCTCTGCTTAACATGTGATCATAAAGGAGTTTACCGTGTGAGTTTTCAGTTGAACAGTTCCAAAGCCTATGTTTAGCATTAAAATCGCCCATAATGAGCGATTGGGGTTCTGATGCTAAAATAACATCAAAATCATTTTTGATCATAGCTAAGTTTGGCGATTGATAGGCTGATATAAATGCTAAACTTTTTCCTGAAATCGTTGCAGTTATCCCAACGCATTCGAGATTTTTAGTTTCAGGTAGGTGAATAACAGAATGTTCAATGTCAGTTCGAACTAAGATTGCAACACCTTGCCCATGACCATTAGTTTTTTTATCTTTACGATATAAAGAAAAACCTGGAGTATCTAGAGTAGAACTAATTTTTAGTCTAGTTTCATTAACCGCTATAACATCGAGGGAGTATTCATTTGCTAGGACTAACAGCTCTGATAACTTGGTGCGGATGCCGTCGGCATTCCAATATGCTATACGTAACCTAGAGTCACCTTATACGTATTGACCAAGATGGGACAAAATTAATATTACTTTATCCATCATCGTATTACATGCTAGGAACTGCCCTTTTAGAGACTTGATCGTCATCAATATTTTGAGCATCTCGGCTGTAGTATCGTCCGATGGAACAACGGTGCTAACGTTGGAAGCAACGGCACTTGTAGTATTTGCATTGGCTTTGCTAGCAAACGTACTTGGGATGCCTTTTGATGTAGGCACGCTAGTAGTAGGAGTAGGTAACGATGGCCAACCTCTGTTTGGCAGTACATTCTGTTGAGGTGTTGGATTAACAAGTACTGGTGTTTGCCTTCCTAATGGTCGTGAAGGCATTTGTTGAGTTTTTATCACCGACCGTCTTAATTCCAGACGTTGAAGGTATTTTTGCCTCTCCTTACAATGGCGATAATTTGCGGGATGCTTTTCATTGCAGTTGCAGCATCTTGCTGCTTCGCTTCGATCTTTTTTTGGGCACTCACTAGTAGGATGTGCTTCGGTACATTTGACGCAGCGGGCAGGAAGATTACAGTTTCTCGACGAATGGCCAAAACGCTGACATCTGTAGCACTGGGTACCATACATATTATTTGGCTTATACTTACGCACTTGGATAACACAGTTGCTTAGGTATTTAATCTTCCGAAACGCAGATATGTCGGCACCTGCTGGTAAATGTACAAGATAAGGTGGACACAACGTTTCTTTCTGGGCTGCCGTTTTTAGTTTCTGGACTGTAACACCTTCGAAACCGAGTGACGAAAGTTCTTCTTTAATATGATCTTCAGCATAATCCGGTAATCCGAATATTACTGCTCTAGGCATTCTCTCATCTTTTCTTGAAAAGGTATGGAAAGGAACATTAATTGAGCTAAGACCTTCTTTAAGGATTTTGTGTGCATCAGTTGTATGACAAAGGACAGCAACTTTATTGTTTCCTCTGTATTGTAGATGAAATTCGTTGCTGTATTTAGATACCAGTAACTTTATGTATTCGTGAGTCCAATCAGGTTTAGTAGCTAATAATATAGGTGGAATCTTACCACTTATCTTTCTCGTAGTGGTTGCAGCACGGAGTCTTGACGCTGCGGAATTTGCAGAATCCTGATCGGCTGAAAGACTACTGAATCGGTTTGATGTACTTGCCGGGGCCGGTTGATGGAGTTGTACCCCTCGGGCAACACGTTTAGGATTTCTCCATTCATCGGGTGCTGTAGTATCGAGATCCCTTTTAGCAGCTGCTGCTAGCGAAGGGTTCGATTGAGATCTTGCGAGATATTTCTCCATGTTGCAAAGTTATTCAGTAAATAGGAAACATCGATGTCGATACTTCACCAACGTTCCCATCACTAGTCTTGCACTTTTTATTTCGAGAGGGGATATTTGCTAATTACGCGTACGGTAACAACGAGAACATGCGCACGACTGAGGCAAAGAACTTCATCATTGCCCAAAACTTTCCAAACCGTCATCACCAGCAACAACAGCGACAACGACGACAAGGAGGACGACCGCAAAACATTTCCCGATCAACGGTAAGAAATCGCCTTCGAGAAGCTGGACTGCGGGCTAGAAATGCTGCCCGTGGACCAATATTAAGCGTTGCACATCGTAGAGCTCGTTTGCAGTACGCTCGCGACCATGTAAACTGGCCCATGAGAAACTGGAACAATGTTCTTTTTTCTGACGAATCTCGGTTTTGTCTGTATGGTAACGACAGAAGACCTCGAGTTTGGCGCCGTACAGGAGAACGCTATGCGCAACGCTTAATACGTCTGGTAGCCGCTTACAATGGAGGATCGGTGATGGTTTGGGCAGGAGTTTCACGGGGGTCACGAACTCGATTGGTCATTGTTCGAGACAACCTCAATGCTAGGCGTTATATCGACCAGATCCTGAGACCTCATGTTTTACCATTGCGACAGAACACAAGAGGATTCATTTTCATGCAGGATAACGCAAGGCCTCATACAGCGAACATAACCCGTCAGTTCTTCGAAAGACATGACATTAGGTTGTTGAGACATCCTGCGATGAGTCCTGATCTCAATCCTATTGAGCATGTCTGGGACATTTTGGGCCGCCGATTGCGTCAAAATTATCCAAATTTACCGAACTTAGCTGCATTAGAGAACGCTTTGATAAGAGTTTGGCGCCAAATTCCTCAGCGGATGATCCGCAATTGCATTTCAAATATGCGTCAGAGGCTGCAAGCTGTGATTCAGAGTAGAGGCGGAAATACTCGATACTAAACACATGAGACACCAACACACACACACACTCTTTGGAAAATGAGTTTGGAGTCGTTAAATACTGTGGAGCTGACGAACCACGGGGTCTCATTCTTCCAAAAATTTGTTTACACGACACACACACACTTGGGAAAATGAGTTTGGAGTCGTTAAATACTGTGGAGCTGATGAACCACATGGTCTCATTTTTCCCAAAGAATCATTAATACACGTGCGTAAGCACAAAAGAAGCATAAATCCGACCGTGCAACCTCCACGTGGTATGCTTTGGATTACGCTAGTGCCGGCGGTAAATTATTCATTAATCGCAATGTTCGCAAAAAAAATTAATTTTTTTATCAGTAAAAAACTTGAGAAAAAAAAAATTTTTTTTGATTTTTTTTTCAAAAGTAGTCTTCGACAAACGCGAAATTGTGTGAACAGTCGGAAAAAATCCATTTTTCGATTTTTAAAACGATTACGTTAAGTTAAGGGACAAAAACCGTATTCCTTTAATTTTTTTGAAATTTTGATTAATCGGTCCGAAGAAACCGTTGAACCGATCGATTTAAAAATTTAAGAGGCTCTTTGGGGTACATCAGGCTATAGAATTTCACTTCAACCTAAGCTTTCCCGCCCATATCAGTGAAGAAACAGTCAATTAACCAAAAATGGAGAAAAAGTCATTTTTTTTTACCTTTTTCAATGAAATGTTAGAGGTGAAAAAAAATTTTTTCCCCACTAACTCTTGACTGTATTTTGAAGGAAATTTTCTACAGATAATGAAATTCCCTACCCATTCGCTGTGCGACTAGTCGTTACAGAGATATCGGTAGTTGAATGAAAAAGGATCCTTTTGCATTCAAAATTCGATATCTCAGAGAGAAATGGTCGTATCGGGGTCCTGAAAAAAGCATCTTGAAGCTGAATAAATAGGCTATGCGATCCATGCATTGGCGTAGCTCAAAAAATTTTTTCCATGGCCATAGAGCAAAAAACAAAATGTAAAAAATTTAGAAAAAATTTTTTTCATGCTTCATTTAAGGATTGCATGAGAACCGGAACTCCTAAAAATTTTTTTCCAAAAAATCTGAAAACTAGAATTTTCAAGCTTCAAAAGCTTTATTTTTTTATTTCCTGTACGATCATTTGTCATTGAAATACAGCCTGTTGAAAATCGCCTCAAAATTTGAAAAATTTTACTGTTCCCTTAATTTTTGCGAGAAGTGTAGTTATGACTATATTTGGCGAGGTCTCACGTAACAAAGTACGAGTAAATATACCATAGTCATTGTTACTTACAATAGTCATAAATGCTACCTATGACTAATGAAAGCAGTTAAATGAATTGAAAGGAAATAATAGTAATATTAACTTATTAAAATCGCATATTATACTGTTGTAGAACACAAAAGACAAGATTTATATTTTTATTACAATCTATGAATGAATATTACAATCAAGCTCAATTGTAATAAATTTATTTTAACTTAAAATTTGAAGTCGCATAGATGCAGAGATCGTGATGGTAACCTCACTCAGAGCATCAAGTTTTGAATGAACTATTGACACTTACCAAAGATTAAATTTGACCGATTACCAACCATTTGCGGCTGGTGTCACATGAATAAAAGACGATGACTGGAAAAATGATGACTTTTTTATCTATGAGTATTTTTAATGCTATTATGTCGGGTAGTACTTTAGTGTTACTTTATACTTATACAAATTATATCTTTTCTTACTTTTGACGGATGCATGATTCGACAATATTTATGATTGAAGCTTTTTTATTAAGTCATTCGCTCTACTGTCATTACAACACATTCGACTTATATCATATATTTATAACAAAAATCATATTAAGAATTTAACTTTTCCTTTTTATTCTCAAAAACTTTAACTACGCTAGGATACAATCGATCTTGTGCGCGCAATAGAGTATAAAATGCGTATTATGTTTTCGCTTCGTATTAATATTTTTTTTACACGTGTTATATTCGCAATGAAAAAATGTGTTCCTTGTTTACAGTTTTATAAAGATGAAAATGAAGAATTCAAGTGCTTATATTCACTTTATCTCAGTTAATTGGTTACTATGAATACATATATTACTATTAATGGCGGTCTAAATGTGTGCTGTTTCTCGATTAAGTTACCATAATAACAAATTTTGCTACGGTGGGCGAAAGAAAGAACACTCCAGTTATTAGTATAAAAGCCCTGTGTAATAATAAAAATATATCGCTGTACAACATGTGTTTACGCATAAAATATTAAAATCTTCATGCTGTGCCAATTAATAAAATACCACGTAGAGCGCTTGCATTGTTGTGTGAAAATCATTTAGTATTGAATTTAGATTTATTATTTCCGCGCTAAATAGGCGGAAACGGGGCTATGTGTCGGCAAAAGCAGTGAGGTATTGCTATGGCAATGAATAAAAGAGAATAGGGCATAGGATTGTACTGTGCAGAGTTCGTAAAATATATATGTATAGCGGTGTGGGCCGAAAACAAAATGAAAGAAAACAACAATGCGGGTCAAAAAGGTCGAAGAAGATCGATGTAAAAATATGGTTTGAGAGAACAAAACTTCTGGTATTGTTTTAGAGATAATATAGAGGGTATGCTGGAATTTAAAAATAAATTAATGTAAAGAAAATTAGAAAATAACATAATACTGTTTTTATCAAAGGTGTCAAAAAAAAAAAACACTTTTTAAAATTTGAACTTCAAATGATTTTCTAAATTTATTTAATTGTCGTCAGTGAAATATTTGATTTTCATGTAATACATTTTAAAATTATTTAGCTGTATAATTTTCTTTCAACACACCCTAGATCTAAATATATGTAGGTACACGCTACGTAAATATATATACATAAAATCGTGGTAGCAATAGAGTGAAATAAATTTTACAATACTTAAATCGAGTTATATTTCCTATTTGATTTTAATGAGTTTCTTGATGTATCTTCGTAGTTCAAGGTCTAATAAGCCTGTAATGTTTATGAAACCTACTTAGCTTTTGTAGTCTGTATGTCCTGAGAACATTTAAATGTTTCAATGGGGGAAACTAAATAATCCAGCCATGAAAATAGTTTTACAGAACTAAGTTACGATTTAGAGAGTGTTAAATAATCTTATCATCGAACGGAACGGATCGATTTAATCGTTTTCAATTCCGGCATTTAAAATATTTCAACACGATGTATTGCAGGTTTCTACTTACCTACTACTGGCAAATAGAAACCTGCAATACATCAAGACAAAACGCTTCTCTTTAATAGGTTAAACAAAAAAAAAACAATTGGCTTCGTGTGTCGGTTTTTTTGATGGGACATTCAATGCGACCGAGACTGGATAAAATAAATATCAATGTAAAATGAATGTACATTGATATTTATGTTATCAGTCAACAACCAAAGCATTTTATTTTTACAAAATAATATTTTTCTTTAAATATTAAGCATTATATGTAAGTATATATGTATTGGACCTATTAACATTTTCAAGTCGATCAAAGAGATTAGATAAATTATACATTTGCCTTCAATTTGTTTTTGTTATAATTTAATGGAATTAACGATAATTTTCATTAGGTTAGACATTTCAATTTAGTAATTTGCATTAGTCTATAAGCGTATAATCGTAGCGCCTTTAGCGAAAGTTACCATAGACAAAATATCTGATCGCTGTTCAATAACTTACGAATCATAAATTATAGTACACTAGGTTAATAACCTGAATTACGAGTCGTTTTATGAAAAAAATTACGAGATTAAGAAATTTACTTATTGGATGATAGACAAAATGTATACGCAAAGAATGTATAGTGCATTAGTAGTAAATCGAAATATTTTAAAACTGCGCTGCTCAAATATATTCATAGTTAATCTGCAGAAAATTTATCGGGCGATCTAGGAAGTGCACGAACCTCTCTAATCTGTTCGTCGAGCATGTGGACCCTGGCCTGTAGCACTGCGTTGTCGGCCTTCGCCCTCGCGTACCTGTCGTCGGCGGTGCTCTGCGTGTCCGCTAAGGAGGTCACTTGCTGCTGCAGCAGCTGCACCTGGAGAGAGTGATTATATTCGGTTAATCATCAGTCGATATCGAAATAAAGAATAGTTAGAAGTAACAGCCTTTATATGTTCCACTGCCGGGCACAAGCATTTTTTTATCGAGTAGGCTGACAAACGAGCAAGCGGCTCACCAGATGGTAAGTGATCACCGCCGCCCATAGACATTTGACATTACAGAACTTGAAAATGCGTTGCCAGCATTTAAGGGAATTTTTGGGGGATTTGGCATTCTATATAACAAGGGTGTAGGCCGAGTGCGCTATAAAAAGTAATTGATAAATTAAAAAAATCAAAACAACAATTGGTTAAGAAGCCAGAAGCTGTAACCTAAGTTGCTAACTGTTATCAATTTACGTCATTTACCAGAGTAAAGTGTTCTGTGAATGCAGGTTAGAAATTACCCGTTTGTCAAATTTCATTTGAATCCGTTAAGCCAACAACGGATGAGTTGCAAGTTAACAAATTTTCATATTTATCATCTTGCCTATAACAACAGTGTAAAAAAGTATTTTGAATTATAACAGTTCAAAAACTGCTTAGCTCTGAACTATGCTCGTCACCCAGAGATAAAACACAGTCTATGGTCTCCTCTGAAAACATTACCAGCGCACACGCAACAGCGATTGCGCCGTAATGCGCTTAAGAGTTCTGGCACTATGATTTGTCTCAATGCTTATGATATATTTTATAGACATGGCTTTTTGTTTGAATGTTTCGCGATATCTCTGTTGATTATCAATTAAGCACGAAATTGTTTTTATTGTAAAGGTTTATCGCAAGATCTTCAACTTTGTTATTTAAAATTTTTTATAAAAATTATTTTTATACTTTTTACGGAACCCAATGTATAATAATTTGTCAAAAAATAAATGTTTTGTTATGAAAGTTTGCACTCACAATCCAGTTAGTAGTGCGGAAATTCCAGGTGTCGTTTAAATTGTAATAACTTACCATCAAGTAAACTCATTTAATAAGTTGGGTATTTCTTCGCTTGTAAAAGAAATCTGTTTCCGTCCAAGCAACATGTTTAAGAGGTTAGGAAAACTATCTATTAATCTTGAGAACTAAAAGAACTTTGTTCATAAATATCTGTCTGAAGAATGCAGCAATAGTCTTTTAAAATTTTAACGATAATCATCTTGAGATTAGTAAATAACAATTGCTTTTGTTTGAAAAAGTAGCTGCTTTAAGCTTGCACTAACAGTCAGTAGAAATAGTTTACTATTACTCGGAACGTATTGTTCTTAATGTCCACTTATAGACAAGTTGTTACGTCCATATCCTTTAAGGAAACTGTTCACTACAAGATAATACAGCAACCGATACTTGGAAGGAAATATATTTTTCGTTTACTAATACTAGCATCGTGATCAAATATACTTGCTCATGTAACAAAAATAGGAAAATGGCTAAGGTTTTTTTATTTACAATTAATAAACAAATATATCTAAACATATCTTATATATCTACGCCATTTAGTCGTTCACGCCCAGTGACGTAATTAAAATATTAAAATAGGTAGTTTTAATGTCTTTAGTAAATATAAACAGTTAATATTTGATTTGACCACTAATCTTGTGATCGAAGACAATGTTGACATCAGTAAAGTTTAAGATGTTTGAAAAATGTCCACACGGACTTTGAAGCCAGATAATGAATTTAATAAGTAAATGTTAGCGAAAAACTACATTATACTTATTGATATAATTAATAGTTACTTTATTTCTATATGCTATACAAAAATTCGCCTAACAAGTATGTACCAGTGACAGATGATTATTATACACTTAAAACATGCAAATGAAAGTGCATTATCGGAATAACATTCTACGCTGACCGGTTTAGTACGCAGTAGAATGCAAACAAGTTTTGTTTCAACAAAAAACGGAAGGGAAAAACACAATAATTGATCACCAGCTGCAAGTTTTTAATGAAATGGAATTATTATTTTTCTAAGAGCGTTCAATGCTTCCTATTTTATTTCACTTTATTTCCTTAGCAAGTTTAAAACTTAATAGTTATCGAATAAATAAATGCAGCTAGATCTTGATATTCTATTATAATTTTTGCTGTTATTTATACGTACATTTTGAAACAAGTTGGAAACGATACATTTGCAGTATACACTTATAATATTTTTATAAAATAATAGACGAGTTTAGTCAATCCCCAGGTTTAAAATTAGACAATTTTTACTTATCGGTTCTGGATATAAAACAATAGTTTTACATTGAATGTTCAGGAGGCATGTACATAGTATTTAATTTATACTTTCGTTTTTAATTTATACTTTGCATTATTCTTTCTTATATTACTTATTTGATTCAGCCCCTTGGCTCAGCGATTGAAATAGCCCGAATGATTCTAGCGTGCCACTGATTCAGACTTATTTCCAAAACGTCCTTGAGATGCTCAGAAACATGGCGACGATTTGCGATGATCCGTTTGTTTTAAATTGTTATTTTCAGTCATTACTCATAACAGTAT